>JAQGAI010001823.1:0-13653 GCA_034696905.1 Lepidocyrtus violaceus
AAATCAACCGTTTTCATTAGAAAAGAACTTATACTTAAGGACAGGTAAATAAGTTCATATAAAAAAGAACGGAAACATGTACATTCATATTCGACGACGACGACTAACATTTCTTCCTCCTCCGTTCGATATATGTTGCGTTGGTTGGTTTAGTGGGCTTCTGATGATGATGCTGCTGGATCTCTTCTTATTTTTTTGCGAAGCGAGAAAGGATATCCTTTCGTGGTGGTGGTGGTCGGTCGTCGTAGTTGAGTTGAGTTTTCCCCTGAAAATGGAAAGCAGAAAATGTGTGGATTTAATGTACCTACTACATCCCGCATAATAATACCAATTTTTTTCCTTAAATCCGCTGTGATGATAATAATGTTATGCTTGTCCTCCTTGTCGTAGTGGTAGTAAATAAGTCGGCATTAATATTAATAACAAACAATACGACATGATTATTATTATGGAAGCAAGAAAGCTCTTTCATATTTTAGGCAAAAAGGCCAGGCCAGAGGCCAGGGAGGCAGTGAGCTTTAAAAAAAAACTACGTATGAAAGGAAAAGGGATGAAGATGATGGATGTAATATGATATAAGCTCATTTTCCATTTCATTTTTTATAAGCAATTTATAACTCCTTTCTTCTCTGCGTTTATTTGTTAGTAGTTATTGTGGGAGGCCTTATTTGGTTGTTCTCGGGATCCTTTCTTGATGATAGGACTGATGTATGAAAATACTGATAAAAAAGGAGTGAGGAGTGAAGATGGAGGGGGATAAAATGAGGATGGAGGATTGTATATTTTGTTTCATCCCAAGAAGAGGAAAGGAAATTGGAGAGGGGATCGTAAATTTGTGATGTTCACGGTCATCCATCATTATCATATCGGCAGCAGCTAGCAAGAAGGATGAGAAAGGTGATATGATTTAGGGTGGTAGTGGTCGTGGGATAATGATGAATGGCTGATTCAATGGCGTAAACGTTACATCCGGTCGAAATCCATGAGCCACATGTCACACAATAAACTGTATTTCTCATTTCTCGGGACGAGCTTTAAAAAATATAAATTAATAAGTTTTAATAAATTGCCTATCGCTTAATATTTGGATCCGAAGTTTCCGTTTGATTGAAGAATCGCAGGAAACTTACAAGCCTGACTAAAATTTGCATATTGCCAAACCAGCGAAAAATGTTGATGGGTTAATATTGTGCAGAATATAATGCAAGCATGTATATAGTCTATATGATGATTTTGTTTATTGCTGGAAGGTAAGGTTCAGCTTTTAGGAAATGGGAACTCGGGATGAAGAGCAACGTAAAATCGTAAAATTTAATTTGTTTAGTTTCGTCCGCATCGTTTTCCTTTTACTCCCATTTGTTGTAAAAACTCGGTCCGTTTTCTTTTCACTTACTTTTTTGGTATGCTGTACTGTTTCAATTTATGAAGCTTTGGTTTATGAATTATTTTGGTTATTCCTGCGGGAATAGACATGACTTTTACGTATTTGCCTTGTCTTGTTGTTTTGCTTACGTTGATAAATGAGGTGTATGTGACCATGGAAGGATGAGGTTGGCTGTGTGGTCCATTATCGTGGTTATCTTTCCTTGCTCATTTAATGCCTGAACTTTTTTCTACTTTTTTAAAAGTGTTATGCAAAAACAAAATGTTATGTTACTAATTTTAGTTTCAGCTACTTTACTTCCTCTCTGCGGATCTGGATTGAGTATTGCATTTATTTGACCAATGACCATTTCCGTTGGAGTGCAAATGCAAATTACTGCAACTAGCTTATTTGCACTGTATTCCAACAACAATATCAACATCGGAAATCGGGACGCAACTAAACCGTTCTTTCTGTGGCTTATCTGATACACGTGAATTATGATATGATTGAAGTTGAAATAAATAATTGGTTGGAAATTGTAATGCGGAAATGTTGAAATGAGGTGGGCTATTGCGTTTGATTTTACAATTCGTTGTCAGCGATTTCAAGTTTTGTCGTAGCATTTATTTTTAACTTACCGTTTTTTGGTCAAGGGGCATCGTGAGATTTGCCAATTATTTGGAGCGTTTCAGCAGTCACTGCTTGTTTAAAATGCATTCTTATGCCATGCCTAGTTCCTTGGACATACACACGTATAAATCGTTCAGCAGCATTTCTTCTACACAAAAATGAGCACCTTCCAAAAAAATCCATGTCGAAGTTTAATAATGAACATTTGAAAGCAGAAATTGCAACTTTTGGTTTGGTTTTAAGAATTTATTCCTTCATAGTTTTAAAACAGTTGTCACTCTTCGTCTTTATAATTTAATTCAACTGTCACAAGGTTTTCATAATAACTGGCTTGTCTTTCAATGTACATGCAGTGTACAGACATACGTGCATTATATATGCTTTCACCTTGCATGAATAAATTACTTTCATAAACAGCTTAACCACATACTTGGAACAATTCTTACAAACAGACAAATAAAATTTGCTGGAGCTAATTCAACTAATGTAAATAGGAATAAATGAAATGTCTCATTTTACCCAACTAACTGCAAAAATAAACATGTAATTATCGTGGGTTTTAAAGGTTTGATTATTCCATGCTCAGCTACCATGTACTTAATGAAAACAAATTTGTACTGTTAAAGTGAAATATTTCAACGAAATCACAAACTGTTTTTTAAAAACTTTTGTGGGACAAGTATAATGATAAAAAATATCCAGAAGTTTATTCCTAACCTATAACAATAAATACATAGAAAAAACTTCTACTAATCTTTTATCTAAATAAAATTATGATATAATATTGTTATATCTTTAGTACATTAGATTTATATGTCTGATTGCTTGAAAAATGTAAAGTTTCCTTGTTTTCTATTTGTAAATTTTATTTCATCTTGATTGACCTTTGTTTTTTATTGTAACTATGTACCTATTTTTCAAATATTAAAGGCAAGTATTTTTTTTTGCAATGCTTAGATATTACTTACTCATTATCCCAGGCTAGTAGGCCAAAAAATATTCCCAATATTTTACTCTACTCATCTACGCTCAGCTTTCAATTGCCAAATATATTATGTGTGAGGAGTGACAATGATTAGATTAATTTATATAGCAGCTCTGCAAAAACTCATTTACATTTTTAAGGTACGCTTAATAATATCAATCAATCCTTGAGGAGTGTCAACGTAAATGCAAGGTTGGATTCTATTATACAAAAATTACAAATGAAAAATAAATGCAGTATTTTACAGCCCCGCGAGTGTGTTATGGTTCATACATCTTAATATGAGCATTTTACATTCACTTTTTTTATAAACTTGTTGTCAGATTTGTTTTTTATCAAAAAATCACAATTACAAATAGTACAAATACATAGTACACATCATATTTTCTCAAATAATTACACTCATTGTTCTAGGCAGGTGTTAAAAATAGTCTAGCTAAAAAGAAATGCAAATGCATTACTTTATACTAATAATATGTTATACGACGAAGCGTTTTGTTAATGATGTTAACCTTCTCCCTTATTTTCCCTACACGGCTTGAAAAATACAAATTATAAAAACTATTATTGGAAGTCGTAAGTGAATGGAGCAGATATATATGTTTAAAAATTTCTGTTCATGATAATGGCAACGCTAGGTAAGTGGTTAAAGTTTTTAATAGTTAGTAAATTGAGGATCATATTTATGATCATGATCATCATCATGAGATATATAATCCATCCATATGCATAGGTATTGGGTACGTATTTTATTATGTTTTAAATTGTCGACTGTATTTTTGGGTTGCAAGCGTTCTATGTTGTTTGTGGATCCAAAATTTGCGGATGATGGTGATGATGATGATGATAATGGCAACGTCAAATGCACGGGTAGAAGGAGGGATGATATTAAATGGCAGCGGTGGCGGAGCATAATAAATGCCAGTTAGTTAAGGGACTATATATATTATGGCGTAATGTCAACAATTAAAGTATTGATGATGATGGAAAGAAACTTTTTTATGCTGTTTTCAGGATAAACACTCCAGTGACCAATACTATGATAGGATTTGATAATCACCGACGGAGCGCAGTTTTATGTGGAGGTTTACCACAAACCGGAAGATCTGCCTCCAGGCGGTTGTCGTATCCGGACTGTTGTCCGTGTTTCAACAGCTAATGAAATTTAAAAGGAAGTAAACAGAAAAAAAATGTTATCATAATTATGATGATTTTTATTTTACTGAAGTTATAACCGTTTGTATATAATTCAATATTATGCATTTTTGTAATGAAGTATGTAGGGCATTTCATACAAGAAAGAAAAGCAACATAATAATTATGCAAAAGGTAACAATACGCAATGCAAATTTAATATATTATACAACATAATTGTTTTTAAAGAGATGAGCTCAATTATACAGGAAAAAATTAAACTATAGCATAACAACGCAAATAATAATCAGTTAAATGTGTGAGCAGCCACCACCAGCACTCTGGGTGTTGATAATTTGTACTGTTGTTTTTTTTTTAATTGAATTTTAAGGAGAATACATGCCGGCTCAATCTTATTCACCAGATGGTTTCATGATACTCAACAATCTAATTATTTGTAAATGATGTACTTTAATGTGTTGTTGTAGCAGCGCATTGTGTACTCCGTCATAAGTAAGGACGAATGCAGAAGCGCAACAAAATATATTATATAAACTGACACTGAAATGAGTGAGCTACACAATTGGAATTCTCGAAAAAAAACGTGGACAGCAAAGACAAATTAATAGAAACGATAATTAAGGCAGCTGTGAATGTGGAAACATTGATTCCAGGTCCTCCATTTCATTCCTATTGATAGGCTTCCAAAGAGCTGAAACTTCCGTTTACCAGAAGCCGGCTGAGTATCCACCAGGGGGAGCATGAAGCTTCACGGAGGGTCTCGGTGGTGAGTCATCATCCGGAGGATTGTTACTGGCTTTTGATTCGGAAGCAGGTGCAGGATTACCATTAGCTGTGGCGGCTATGTAATTGTTTTAAAATTACGAAATAACCGTGCAAAATAAACAAAAAATATAAAAACAACAATAAAATATAAACGGGTGTGATTCATAGAAAGTAAATAACTTGCAGGAATGTGAGCACTTCACGAAAAAGTCAAAGAAGCATAAAATGACTAAATGCTAGTAAATTGGTGTTGTTGGGAAAGGCTGTAAAACATAATTAGTTGTTTTAAAATTGGATGTTTGATAAAGTAGGAAAGAAAACTTACAGTCACCGCCAGCAATGGAAAAGGTGCTCTCCTGCTGATTTCGAACACCGGTTGGAGTACGGGAGCCATCATCAACAACGGGGTTGTTGTTCTGCAAGTGAATATTGTTAGGAACGATTTGGGGTGAGTCTGGCGCAGAAGATATTGGTACCGCGGTTGGTACCGGTGCCGGTGCGGGGGCTGGTACTGGTGGTGTACCATTACTTTCGGAGATCTTGATATTGTGAACACCTTCCGCGGCTTTGCTCACTATTTCACCATCAAATCCAGATCGAAGGACTGGCTTCAGTGCACTAGCCATTTTCTGTAAAATAAAAATGAATAAAGATCGATAAAAGAAATAAAATTGTGAATACATTTTAGAATCTAGTGGGGTCAAATCTTACCAAATCTCTCTCGTTGATTAGATCGTAAACGGTAGGGCAGTATGGTTCCCTTGGCACAAATTTACCAAATCCTTGCAAGACCTTAACTTGCCCCTCATCAACGCAGACACGGCCATTGCAAATAACATACTCGGCAACCCCGTGGCATGTCATCCCCTCGAAAATGTTGTTATCCGTAGCGTGGTGATGAGTCTTGGCAGAGATTGTCCTGGTTTTGCGGGGATCCCAGATGACAAGGTCGGCGTCTGACCCTTGTGCCACCACCCCCTTTCTTGGATACATGTTGAATATCTTTGCTGCTGCTGTGCTAGTAACGGCAACGAATCGGCAAGGGTCAAATTTCCCATCCTGAACACCCTTCTCCCACACCAGGGACATTCTGTCCTCAAGCCCGTTCACCCCGTTTGGAATATTACGGAAGTCATGACAGCCCATTTTCTTCTGCTCGTGAGTGAAGGTGCAGTTGTCTGTTGCAGTGAGTTGAAGATCATCTCTGGCCAGGAGATCCATCAGATAGCCAGGTGTAGTTGGATCCGGACGAAGGGGAGGACTCAGCACGTGAGCGGCTGCGTGACGCCAAGACGGATTCCAGTAGTTGGTTCCGTCGGTAACTAAAGAGGCTGCAATCGGCTCTCCATAGACTACCACCCCTTGTTGTCTTTTTAGGGCGACGACGTCAGCGGCACTCTTGCTCATTACGTGGACCACGTACAGTGGACAGTTCACGGAGGCTGCCAGTACACAAGCTCGATGAGTAGCCTCAGCCTCAACATCTTCCGGCCGGGAGAGCTCGTGGCCCTCAGGGCCAGTAATCCCTGCGGCCAACACTTTCTTACAATTTTCGGCGATGATATCTCCATTCTCCGCGTGGACTTGAGCGATGGCCCCAATTTTCTTGCAATGCTCAAAAATCTCCAGCATCTCATTGTCCCTCACCATAAACACGTCTTTGTAAGCCATAAACACTTTGAAGGAGTTGACGCCATGCTCCTTCACCAAAGTCTCCATCTCTGCCTTAACTTGGTCCGACCACCAGGTCACGGCCACGTGCAAGGAGTAGTCGCAACATACTTGATCCTCAGCCCAGCCTCGCCATTTGTGATATGCTTCAAGTAGTGACTCGCCCTTGTTGGGGATCACAAAGTCGACGATCATTGTCGTGCCACCGGCAATCGCGGCTTTGGTTCCGTTGTAAAAGTCGTCAACGCTCTTGGTGCCCATGAATGGAAGCTGGAGATGAGTATGGGGATCGATCCCTCCTGGCATGATCAATTTACCCCTGGCGTCAATCGTTCTCGTCCCACCAGGGATAATGAGGTTTCGTCCGATTTCCCTGTAATTTTCAAAGTTTTTTAATTAAATGATTTTTTTTCTGTCCTCTGTCAGTTCAATTAAAGTTTCATCATATTATAACAAGCTGTCGAACGAATTGTCTTGTTGTTTATTAAATGGCTTACTTAATAGAACCATCCTCAATAAAAATGTCCCCATCAGACATCCCATCCGCATTCACTATTTTACCTCCCTTGATGATGAGTCTATTTTGGGAGCTCTGAAACGACAAAAAACAAAATCCACTTTGAAGACTGTTTAAAATCTCCAGCAACGCACAAACTGCAATGTCATCGCATCACTGTACACTCAACGCAACCTAATCATTTGTAAGGTAGGTAAAGAGCGTGTGTTTTTTCTCGACACCATTTTTTGCTTTCACAAGATTGTCAAAATATACAAAGAAAAAAAACTTTCCATAATAAACCAAACCACATAATAATATACACACCTGCAAATGAATCGGCACTTTTTTCACAGGATTTGAGGGTGGACGTCCTGCCATGATTGCTGGAAATGGGGTTTCCTTTTCTTCTCAAAAATGTTTGTTAACTGGTTCGAAAAACCTCTCCCTCTTCTTTCCACTGACTTTTAACTGACTTCTTCGATCTTCCTTCAATGTCGTCGTAATCTGTTTCAAATAAAAACACAAATACATTTTTATAACATTTCTTAATAATTTCTTTAATTATAACAACATAACTAACTATATTTATACTGTCACTTATGAAACAATCAATGACAATTATACCGAATTATGTGAACACAAAAATCTCTTTTTAAAATACCTAAAAACAACTTCTTCTTCTTTAATGAAAAGAATGGACATGGAACATCATCACAAGCTACAAGTAATTCCTACTGCTCCTTTACACCCAGTCAAAAAAAACGACAGATCGAGACAGCAACTAGCCGAGTATGACTTCACCGTATACAAATAAACAAAACCCCGAAAAGGCTAGCTAAATGTAAGTAAGTCTATAAGCATATATTTATTTTTCTCTTCATATAATCTATTAGTAGTCTCCCATTCTACTTATCATTGTGTATGTGGAACAAAAAAAATATACCCTCCCGTTCCCGTCTCATTTTTCGGATCGTTATATGTATATTATCATCATATATTATTCCATTCCGATTCCTACAGCAGCATTTCAGCTTTGCATTACACATACGATATCCTACATAGTCTTATCGTCTAGTCTGCTTAGTGACTAAACCCTTTCACTCCTTCCTCCCCCTCCGAAAAAAACCACACTCTTCTTTACTCTTGCTTTCCGTCAGTCAGTAGGGTTTGAGTCATGGTCACAGACACCCGGAAACAGGGAAGAGGCTGCGTCCTCCTCCCGAAAAATAAAATCAGTTTGCGCAACGCTACTACACTAAACATACTTACTACTCTCCTACACACACCACCTCTGTGCATGCAGACGTTACTCTTGTTTCTAATGCCAGAGCAGAGTTGTGTGTGCAATATTGGCTTTCCTCCCTTATTACTATAACGCATTGTGTCTCTGTGACTTTTCCATTACATACTTTCTTTTGCACATTTCGTACACGAAAAAATAAAAAAAACAAATGCGATTAGCTGACTCACAAACCATGTCCCTCTGTCTAAAGCATTGCATTCGGGCCGAAAAAAAAAGAAACCATGAAGGAATGCATGCCTAAAACTAAAATTTAGTTCGTTGAGTTGAATGGGTACGTACGTAAGTAGGAAAACTTTTTTTTACCTCCCTCAATTTGTGTTTGGTCCATGACCCTATAAAATATGCCGGGTACCGGTCACACCACACCGCAGCACCCTTTCTAAAATGACTGTTTGTTTGTATTGACTGGATGAACTGCCAACTCAACTCCGGAATTAATCTTCCGGCTTGTAGAATGAATGTAGGTAGTAAAATCGATGAAGCGGAAAGTCAAAGTGAAAGTATCTAGTCCATTGATTCGGGATTTATATCGTTTCCCAAAAATATTTAATGCATTCGGCTTGGGTTTTCCTTTGTATCCCATCTTGTATATTTTCATGTCTTGTTTAAATCGTATTAAGAATTTACAGTGATTAACTAGATACAAGGCACACACTCCCCTTCGCTTATTTCACAATTTCGCTGCATGCAAGTACAGGGTGTCAATCATGTCATGTCACCAAATTGGCAACCAGCAATCCGGACCTTCAAAGGGAAGATGACAAATGAGGCGATTGCTTTCTCCCTATTCATTTAAGGTAGCCCATTTGCATGGCAAAATATACTAAATGTAGAATTTATGTAGCACAGAGTGAGACTATAGCTGTTAGTTCAAGAGTCATCCTGAGAGAGAAGAAGAGGTGCAGGTAAAGGTAAACATCAAAAATTATTTTTGTAGACCCAAGAATCAATAAAAAAAAAGCTTGAACTTTCCACGACATCCGGACTAACATCAGTCCAGCATAACCGTATTAAATTAACGCGCATAATATAAAGTGGTTGAGGTTGGCTGGATTGACTCAAGCTAGGTATGCAACTTCCTTTCTAGAATAACCGTCACTTGATAAAATCATGAAGTAATGACATGCCATATTCTTCTCAAGACAAAGTCAAACAAACCAACCAAAGACCAGACCAGATAGACCGTATGCCATCATCGCATAGTCCCGAGTTGATCATACGATATCGCCACCACTGGCTGCCTTTCTTCAAGAAAGTTAGAAGGATGGATGGATGAGGGAAAAAAGTACAAAGTTATTTATGTACGTGTATAAATATGCAAAGGAAGAAAACATGGCACTGGGAGCACCATGTCAACAAAAACATCATCAGTGTGTAGTAACAACGTTGACATCAACCAAACCATATTTTATCCTACTTCTTTCACTTCATTTTGTTTGCACTAAAATTATGTGAAGAAGTTGAGTGGCAAAGTTAATAGCTTCGCCTTTCTCGCTTCCTGCCCTCCTCGTTTCCTTTCACAAAGTGATTATTACACAGCGTACATGATTCTAAGCTAATTAAATATGGGTTGATTTGAACGAACAAATATGCAAAAATCCGTTTCATTCACCTATTCCGCAAGATATCACGGCGGCCCGACAGTTTATCATGCTAAATTATTGATAAGGAGTATATACCTTCCGGAAATACAAATTACATACCTCTGGCTTAAGATAAACGGAACGGGATTAAAGCGCAATTTTAAAATCTTTGCCACCAACTAGCAATCTTAATCTTACTACCAACGCTATTATATTTTAATTCAACTCATATTACTTATACATATCTTAATTATGTATTGTATAGCTGTGCTAAAGCAATGCTAACTCTGGGCTCATAGATTTTAAAATAGCCGTCATTACTTCGTACCTCTTTTTTGCACCAAAAAAAGTCATTGACATAAATAAAATTGGAGTGTAATTGTTACGCAACATGAATGTCTGAGAGAGCATGTTTATTGTTTAAGTACATGTTACGGTATAATAATGTCCCGTGCAGTTAGTGAACCACACCACTTCCGGCTTTTCCCTACTACCTATATATACGATATCTCTCTACAATGAAGAGAAAAAAACTGCATTACAACACATTAGGTTGATATACAGCTCAAAGCTCGACTACAAAGTTACAAAAGCAACCCATCTCATAGTTCACCCAACAACACCCAAGCAAAACACCACCACCTCCAACTCCTCCGCTACAATTGCATAGCCACAAAAACAAAACAACCCACATTATTCTCCTCTCAGTGCCGTACTTTTTTTCTCCTCTTTTTTCCCTTGCGATAAAGTTCAATTAAACTTGACTGTTTTTACCCTCCTTGTTCCTTCCCTATTCCCCGCACTATGCATGCATTCTAGTCAATTGGCATCCTGCAGAACAACCGAATCTAGAATGGAAATGCCCCTGCTTTCCGCAAAAAAAAATGTTTCGTTGTGCATATTTTTCGTATTATGTATTCAGAACAGAAAGTAGGACTTGGGCTACGGTATGACATGATAATTTTAACTTGAGTGACGAATGAGTGAGCATAATCCAAACATAAAGGACGTAAGTATTTTCATGGATAAAAAAATCGTTGGCTTTTTTTTCCAAATAAACCAGTTTTGTATTTGTATAAATAAAAACCCTCTCCTCATGTTCCATAAAAAAAATCTACTGGATGGATAAGAATGGAACTCAAACGGACATTATTAGGCATAGGACATGATCTACTAAAGAAAAATAGACAGAGGGGCTAAGCCGGTAGTTGTCATTTTCATTGTTATAAAGCAGTGAATTGCAAAGCCTGTAATTTTTCTATTATGTTGAATGGGAATTCGTATTAAGAGCAAACGAGGAGGCTGGCTTGGTTCATTATATCATCATCATCATCATGAGGATGATCATTTATTACCATGGCAATTGGCAGCCTAGCAGATCCAGATCAAAATCTGTCTTTTCTCCTTTTCCCATTTCAATCAAGGCATCCCTGTTTGTTGTTGCAACAACAAAAGATATATGATTCATGTGAGGATTTGAATTGAGTGAGCAACAGTGGAATAGATTGGGCTTCACTGCTTTTGTCGGAGGAGAAGTACTGAACTGATTTGCACTTTGGAGCGGAGATTTGTGCAGCAGCATCATCGGATGAAAAGAAATGAATGCTTTGTTTCGAGGAATCAGAGGGAACTATGCTTGTTAGCACTACCGCACCGTGACGGATAGATATTTCAAAGATATCCGAAATTATTAATTGGACGGAGGAGGAGGATGATGATGACAACGATAAATTCTCAAATCGATATATTATCTAGTTTGACTGTCGTGGACAGAGATGGGATGGGTAAGATATTGCTAGTTTTCAATTCCATTATCGACGCATCGTTATTTGTAGATCTGCATGGGTATTTATGCTGGATTTGCTGTCCTTTGTAGAACAGCAAGCAATTCAATATTGCTTGCAAGTATACGGAACATGATTCAATATTTATTTATTGACAATATTGACAATTAGCAGGGGCATACGCTAACTGCAACTAACCTACGTGTTAAATCAATGCATGTTTTACTGCGTGGAAAGATAAGATAAAACATCATAGCTTCAAAATAAAACTCTTTCGTAATTGATGTGCATTAAGCAATTAAGTCTGTCCTCCGGAATCACATTCATTTCATCAATATCATCTCACCCAATGACCCAATCGTCTTTTTATGTAGCACCCACAAAATATGCTGCAGGATAAAAGTGGATAAAAATACAGCTGGAACCAAAGTTGTAATATGGTCATTTTTATGCAAGCTACGATCAATACTTGTTAACTTCGATTAAAAAAAATAAGGTTTTTATTCAAAGCTATCCACGTGCCATTGATATGAAAGGGAGGAAGACATCAGATAATTAACATCGTATTAATGCCATGCTTCTCCACTTCTTAACACAGGAATTATTGAATTATCTATTTCGACTTGATGTGGCCTGTGTGTGTGTGTGTGTGACAAATGTCAAAACAGATTACGACGGTTCGGTGTGGATTAGTATTACAGATTGCAATAAGATCATATTACCTCTTGCGTTTGTACATAAACACCCCACATTAGTTCCAAGGTGAAATTTAATTTACCTAAAAAATGATAAGTCCAGAATTCCTCCAATTTATTTTGCGATTAAGTTATGGATCAGGAGGATAACCGACTTGCTGACGTTGTTCATAATCATAATCGACCTTATAACTGATTGCAAGAAGGTTTAGATTAGATTGTAATTTAGCAAAACATGCTTCAATAATTATGTACAGTCCGATTAAAATCATTTAAAGGATAATTTTTTTCCGCTTGACATAAAAAGTAAAACTGGGATTGATCCTTTTTATTATTACATAACACGAGCAAAGTTTAATCCTGGAAATGAAACATGGTGTGAAGCGACTGATGATGATGATGATGATAGTGCTGTGCAACTTACATAACAAAGCTTTGTTCAATCCTTTCAAGGTATTGACTATTGACGTGTAGAACTTAGGGAAAAATGTTATTGACTGGAATCTGGAGATTTGTTATGAAGAAGAAGGACATATAATCCAATTCTATTCTACCTATGTTATATCCTTTACGGAACGATTCAATACTCAATCATAGATATCTCTACTTTCTTGAAAATAAATCTGAGAACACAAATTCCTGGATCGAATCTAGATTAAACCTGCTTTGATCTCGCTCTCCAGGTTTTTCTTAAACGCAATCCCTTGTTCTTTAGGATAGGGTTAAAAAAAGTGGACTTGCATGAAATGATACAGATTGGAAAGAAATGACTCCAATCCAAACCCCAACCAATGCAATCTCCAATCGTCCAATCTCATTCTCATGGCTTTACTGCTCGGACAACTTTCAATTCAACAAAATATTTCTTTTGTTCGGTTGGATAGTCAAGTGGCAAGGGGCAGTTAGTTACTCCTTTTTATTTGCAGATATTTGAGCAAAGCTCAGGCTCAACTGACAATAATTCCATCTCATTGTCAGTTTCAGCAAACAGTTCCTCCACTACACGGTCACAGCAGTCCAATCCAGCTTTTTTATCATATAATTGCAGGTGTACGCTGATGATGATGATATGATCATGTTATGTAATCTAACTAACCATCCAGGTGTATGACATGACGATACTCCACTCAGGCGAGAAAAATATATACGCCTGTCGCTTGCTCCGATTCGATTGGGATTTTGGAACTGGGGAGGAGATGACTGGAAAATGTAGTCAA
>JAQGAI010001824.1:0-13653 GCA_034696905.1 Lepidocyrtus violaceus
AGCTTCTTCGTCGGAATCAGACCGTTCAAGATCGAGATCTCCTGTAAGTAAACTTATAAGTTTACCACAACATACATAATATTAGTATAAGTCTCTAACTAGTAAATTTTGAATATTTTTCTGTCAAATTTTAGATTGATTCCGAATCGGATGATGATAATAAGAAGAAAAAGAAATCAAAGAAAAGGCGGAAGAAATCATCCAGTCGATCAAGGTCTGAAAGTCGATCGTCGTCATCAGAGTCTGACACCGACAGAAGGAAGGAAAAGAAAAAGAAGAAACGAAGCAAAAAGAAGAAGAAACGGTCTCGCTCATCGGTAGGTTGATTCTTTGACTCAAACAGTCGGAATGAAAATATTTGCTTTTACACTTAATAATCGTTGTAAATGTGTTTTATGTTATTACATCAGAGTGAGAGCTCGGGAGATTCTCCGGGTGATAAGAAGAAGGATAAGAAGTCCTCCAGTAAGCATAGAAGAGAAGGAAGCGCCGATACAAATGAATTGTCAGAAACTGAACTTGAAAAGCAACGTGCCCTACTCTTACAACAGCTGAAATATGCAGGAGGTGCAGATTGACCTGTCTTCCCCGACTATAAATTAATGAATGAATAGTTTGTTTTATGTAAGTCATTTTTTATCGTGCCGTCTTCTTTAAAAAATTATTATTGCATTTATGTACACAGATGTAGAATTTACACTAGATGTAACAGTACCTATTTTAGATATTAAACATGCATGACTTGTTTTATTTGCGTATCTATCATCAAGGTTATTTATACGGATTTATTCCCCAAAAAAAATAAATTGAATTACATATATCATAGCTAAAAAAAATACTATACTTTAACAAACTACCGTCATGTAAAACACTTCGAGCAAAATGACATCTAAATTTAAATCCATTGCGAAAACATTTACAATGCTTATTTTTAGTCGGGTTAATAATTACGTATAATGACAACAACTGCAATAACGAGGGTTAAATATCAAGAGGCGAATCTTATTCATACATAGCGAGGTTTTAATGCAAAAAAAAATGGAAGGATTGGAACTTTGGTGTTAAAAGCATAGCAACTTGGTGTGAGGAATAATCCGGTCTGTCAGCTTAGTTCCATGTTCTTCTCAATCTTAATCAGTTCTAGTATTCCTTGCTCCATTTCTTTAACGGCTTGAAATTCCGTAAGCCCGAGTCTTCGTTTGTTGGAAATATTATAGACGCCTGGTGGCAGCTCTTTACCTTCAGTAAGATCATGCTCTCCATGCTTACCTTGAACCTAAAGACATTGATTGGTAAACCTGTACCGCTTTTTGTGAAACCAAATAAAAGTGAGATTCTTGAAGTGGTATACGCGGTATCAGTAGTACCTGAAGATGGAACTTGGAACATGTTTCATCAAGGAGAGCCTTATCCTGTGCCAATTTTGGAAGCTTTATGTGTACCGAAGCTCGGATTGTGGTTCCCAGGTTAGTAGGGCAGAATGTTAGGTAGCCAAGTCGATCACTGTGAGCAAACGGGAGGCTTTTCTCGATTGCACTTATACCTTCAACCAATCGTTTAAAGGCTGAAGCTAGGTTCCCTCCCTGCTGTATAGAAAAGAATCGCAAATGATCTTCCTCATTCACATAGACCAAGAATGTTTTGTCATCGTTGTGGAAAATCCCACGACCAAGTGGCCAAAATCGATGTGCTCTAGCTGCTTCTAGAAGTCTGTCATCTTTCGTGAATAAAAAATGGCTATCCTTGAGTTTATTCTGAACGTCTTGCTCCATGCCAGACAAAGGATAATAGGTGCCTTTCAATTCGCCCGTTAAGGAAGACAGAATTTTTGTCACTCTGCCCTCTATTTCTTTGTACTGAGCCTCCGACAACAATGGGCTGAACGGATAACCTAGAGAAACCAAGTCAGAGATATTATACAAGGCTTCAATGTAAACGTAGAAGGATAAATATAATACGAATTTGTGTCATTCGGGTAGCCAAAACTTAAAATTAAAATTGGTAACAATTCACCCCCTACCTTGAATTGACCGTACACAGCGGACACGTGTTGATACGACGAAATGACCTGTTAAATAGAAGTAGCTCAGTTAGAACCCTTTGATGTAGTCAGTTCTGTGGAGAAAATCAATCTACCGTGAAGGAATTTAATCGCGTTATAAACCTTGCGTTTCGAAGTCAATTAACGAATTTATGTCACCAAAATTCTTGTCCGGATGCTTATCCTTTGGTCTGAATCCTTCGTGATAGTCCTCGATGATAGGGTTGAATAGGTCGGCAAATACGGTATATGAATCTGGATCTGTTCGCAAAGTGAAAGTGAAGGAACTGGTTATAGGAACAGTTTTACATTAAAGTATATATGATGATGACCCATACTAGACTACCAAGTAATTAGTTACCTGGCGCATACACGCCAACGGCAGAGTCCAGGTTTTCCACACCCGATCGGATCACGTCCAGGAGAGTAGCCCCTCCCTGAGTTTGCAATCCCTTGAGCTTATCAAAAATTTCGGGCGTGAGGTGTCGGTTTAGTAAGGACTCACAATCCTCTGCTGACTGGAGTTGTTGAAAGTAGGCCTCCACTTTATCTAGTATGTCTGGGTCCTCCATTTTCAGCGCTTTGGTGTTCGACCCGCACAGCCCACCGCATGCTGGCATTGTTACGTGAAGCCCTATTTAAAGCCCAAGTTTATTTTTTTTCTTTCTACCCGAATTTTTGAAAAGAATGAAAGAAATTGGTAACTTACGGAATTTTTTAAAAGTTACCAAGATGGGGAGACCACGATCAGGAGTGGAAGTGCAACTCTATTGTCTACTAGGGAAAAGTGAATATGAGGCCATACCGGCTAAGCGTAAGTTTCGAAAAGGCGTATTATTATTGTGTTACATAAAACACCAAAAGTCCAATAGAAGCTATAAACAGAAAGGATAATTCGATTGAAGTGTCTAAGATCACTGCGGTTAAAATATACTCTAATTTGTCAATTTTGATGTAAGTAATGTAACAATAGATACTTTGTTTCACATATGTATATTAAAATTAAATTGAAAAAGCATTTTGAATGTTAGCTTCCTTCAGAATGGGCTGACAGTTTACGTAAAAGAAAAGAATTTTCAATGGTTAACTCATCATGTAGACATGTACGCATGCAAAAACTTCATTTAAAAATTAAAGCTTCTCCGAGGGTCGTCAGCAAATGTTTGTAAATCGGAAGATATGCCTTTAAATCTAGGAAGTTGAGTTTCCTTTTTTTGCAATTATTGACGCTTGTGAATTTTATTGTGGCTTCCATCATCATTCCACCCACCTTATATTATATATTACAAATGTATATGCATACCATACACATATATAGAATAGTGGGTGGAGTTCTGACGATCAGTGTTAACTGATTAAAACTTTCCAATTCAAAACCCATTAACATTAGCTATTTACTATTTACGATATTAAAATTGTATGTAGCAGTTTCAATTTTACTTTCGTTTTCTTGAGTACGAATTAGTCTTTCGATTTTCTCATGCTCTACTTTCCAGATTTTAAGTACTCATTATTATATTTGCACGGAATTCATATGGGTTGGTTTTAGTTTTATGAATCATGCATCAGAAGATGTTTTATGTAAAGGGGGAGAATCACGATAGGTAGAGGTAGACAAATGAGTTGACCAAACGGAGCTTGAGATCACGGCAATTAATTAGGTGTAAATAATTTGCAACACAAACCAGATCTATAGTTTATGCTCAGCTTGGCGTTTTTATTGTCGATTCCACTAAAGTTGATAGTAAAAATGCTATGCACCCTTACTGCAAACATCATCATCAGAATCGACAGAAACCCAGGAGGGGGAGTTGAAGGAGGCAACCATATTTTCGATAATTAAATTTCATTCATTAAAAGTTATCTGCAGTTTCACAAAGAAAGTCATCACACCATGTTATTTATGATCTGACAAATACATACTGGTACTAATACGAGTTATATTTTTAATGTATAGATCGTGGCTAATAAAATGCTTACACGAAAGCTAAAAAAGGCTAGACATGTAATAACTATGTAGGTAAGTTTATATTTCGTCCCGCATATAATCCGTAGTGAACCATATTTACGTATTCGAATCACTTTTCACCCTTCCCATTTAAAATTGTAATGTTATGCATTGGTTTCGCAAGAAGCCAATATTAGCAAAGAACCTGATTAAATTCATTAAAAATTTGAAGCACACTTTGCGAAGATATCGCCCTTCGCCAGAATGAAGAAAATGAAGAAGAAACAAAACACATTTAAGGTCAGAAAGAAGGGAAGTTCCCTCACATGTCAAAGATACATGCAAAAACTGTTCGCAAAAAAAATTGCAGGGCAAAATTGGAAGAAAAAAAGTGAAAGTGAAGGAACTGTCAAGACAAAGGAACCATATGTGAAGTATATGAGCCATAATAGGTACATAGGCTGGGATATGATCATCTAAAAGGGAAACTTCTAAAAACATATTTTAGAAGATGGACATAAATTCGGTGTCTTCAAATTACTAGACCAGAAGAGCTGAAGGGCAAACGCCACACGACTTAATCAACTAAAAAATGAAACAATATTAATACGTAATGTAAAGCCAATACGTAAGCTAATCCATTAGCAAATAAATTACGTTTAATGAAAGTAAACTCATTATTCAAGAGTAATCTTCCAAATTAAATGCGAATAGTAATATTTATGATTTGTATATTTTTCCGATAAGTCATATAATCGAGGAACATCACTTTTCAATTATTTATTTCATTCATTTTTTTCTGCTACAAAGGATGCATGTCAGAAGCCAATAGTAGCTCTTGCCAAGTTCAACGAGATCAATGAGGATAATGAATGATGTAAGATTTTTTTAAATGACAAAAAACTGGTATACTATAATAAGTTATAGTGCGGTGCATGCGCTTTAGCCACTCATTGTTGTTTGATTTGTGATTTCTCTCTTGTTCTTTCTCTTATTGACAATGACATTCCGATTATTGCATTACATGATGAATTGCCTATGGGCTCTCTTCTTATCTTTTCCAATTTTAATTAAGAAGGATCGTGACGGATTTTCGAAAACTGTAATTACAGAAAATATATGCATTTCATTCCATTTCCATTTTTTGGTTTTGCCGGTAAAAAAAGCTTTGCTGACATGCGAGATGGTGAGGATGTACGCATGTAACTAGCTTGTCATTATCGTTAATAATGAAATGAAAATAATAAGCTTTCAATTCAATATTTGGAAAATTACCTAGAATCCATTAGGCAGTGAAAATTGCGACGGTTTAGTAAAAAAAAAATTAGCATTATTTTTTTCCCAATAATCTTCACTTTCCTTATTAGTTGACTCTTTTGACATTTTGACTTTGAGTAGGCAGGAGCGCAGGGGAAGAAAAAGTTACGTGAAAATCCTTACTTCATCAACATCCAAAACATTTGTTAACAATTTAGACAATGAACCATATAAAGTGCATTATACACCGCAATGCTCTGAAAACTGCAAAACTGCATGTAATCATATTTTGTAAAAGCTAATACTAACACAAGTCGCATGGTCTTTAAAAAAGACGATAAGTGCAAAATGAAAGGTATAAGCAAGTCTTATTGATTCATAGACCTTTTAGCGAAAATCTGTACTATTTTTTTAACAAAAAAAAACTAATATAAGTTTGCAATGCATACGAAATGCTCTCAGAATTGCTTCTTCAGTTTTTCTTACTTCCTTCCTTCGCGAATATATCGTTAAACGTTTATTGCATTTGCACTCATTCATTGATGCCTATCTACACGATCATCAAATAAACTTAACAAATCATCATCAGTGTCATCGCGAGCCAAAGGTGCATTATTGCAAAGGTAAAGGTAAAATATGTGTATTGTTGCACTCGGGTGTAAGTAAGCGTTCTCTACAACAACAACTACCTAAGACTTTTGAATCGAGTTACGCTCATGAAAAGCAAAAGTGTAAAGTGATAACAGACTGAGCGCACGCATACTTGCTTCCTTGCTTAATCTTTCCTTTCTTTAATAATATAGGATTGTGCGAAATGACTCCCTGAACGTTGGAAGTTCGTGTTAAGTTAACTGATCTTCTTCAATGAAACCGTCTTACTTTACTGTTCACAAATGATAAGTGTTCTTGTCTCACAGTTTGCAATGTCATGTACCCCGTGCACATCTATTCTATCTGTAGAAGGAGGGGAAGGAGTGCGGTACTCATTAGAACTTGTTTTTGTTTTTATGCATAGAAAATGTAACAATGGATGTGAAATATGGGTACCTAGATTATGTGGCGTTATGTGCGAACCGCCGGCTTGATGCATGCCTATAATATTTTTGCTTCTCATTGTCAATGTGCCTGTGTGTCAAAGTCATGATGATATGAGCACGTTACATTTTTGCTAACCTTGCCATATTTGAGTTAGACAACGATTTTTTTCAAAAAGGTTTCTTTTACTAGAAGATCCTTTAAAAGCAAGGAAGGGTTGTTCCTCAGGTCAAGTTGTTACGCAGAGTTCGACCAGTGAACACCTTTTATTGTTTGGTAGAAGTTTTGACATTTACAACAGCGGATCATAGAGATTTTTTTTAAAAATGAAGGCGTTCGTGGTAAGGAACTTTTTATTGTCAATCGCAGTTTTTTTCCAGGCAGAATTAAAAGTGACTGTGAATTTTGTAATGGAATGATTTCAAGTTATTTGATGTGAATAAGTTTTTCATGAAAGTTTTGTGTTTTCTGTTATCCTATAGGTACTGGCATCTTTTGGGATGCTGGTTTCAGCTGCCCCAAACTTCAACCAGCAGCAATATGCTCATCAGCAGCATCAACATCAGCACCAACTTTCCCAGGCTCAACAGCAGCCGTTTGTTCCTAGCATTCCATATAACGGACCTTTGCCATCGGAAAGGTTAGGGGGGTATAATGGACCATCGAATACGGATAGAATAGGTTATAGTGTGCCACAGCCCCAGCAACATCAACATCAGCACCAACAGCAGCCTCAACATCAACAACAACACCAACCACAACCCCAACATCACCAACCTCAGCATCAACAACATCAACCTCAGCATCAACAACACCAACCTCAGCCACAAAGTCAACCCGAGAGGATGGCGTATGCCCCACAAGCACCGCAACAAACCGAAAGAATAGGGTATGCTCCACAGCAAACGGAGAGAATCCGACAATTTGCTCCCTCTCAAAGTGACAGAATCGGACAATTTGCCCCACAGCAAACTGAAAGAATCGGGGAATACAACAGCCCTACTTCTCAAGACAGGATTGGATTCGAAAGGCCACACGCCTCTTACGGTAGTCCTGGATCAGGATATCCCGGTGGTGCAGGAGGCTACAGTGGAGGTGGCGGCGGTGGTGGATTTAGAGGCGGTTCCGATGGAGGAGCTGGCGGAGGCGGTGGGGCTGGATCTGCCCCGGTAATTCACAAGCACGTTTATGTTCACGTTCCCCCACCAGAGCCCCAAGCACCCAGAGCAAGACGTCCTGTTATCCCACCTCCCCCACCCCAGAAGCACTACAAAATCATTTTCATCAAGGCACCCACTCCTCCACCTCCAGAAATCCCAGAGATCCCACCCATGCCACAAACTGAAACCAAGACCCTTGTCTACGTTCTAGTTAAGAAGCCCGAGCCCGCGCCACCAATAAGGTAAAGCAAACTTTTTTCTCTTTGACTTTTTCAAGGTCAAGTTTTAACAAAATTCATAATTCGTAACATATTTTTCTTAAATATTTTAAACAGAATTCCAGCACCCGTTCCAACCAAACCAAGCAAACCGGAAGTCTATTTCATCCGTTACAAGACTCCAGGCGGTGATGCTGCTGGCGTCGATCCTTCTGCTGCTTTGGGCGGTTATGCTGGCGGTCCCAGCATCGACTATTCAACTGGAGCCGGTGACATCGGCACCAACACGATTGGTACGGACTATGGTAGCCCCGCTCAAGAATATGGAGGTCCTTCATATTAAGGGAAACCCAGGGAGTAAAATCAAAACTAACAATTCCACATTTCATACGTGGATGCGTATTTAAAGAGACTGAGCTTCTGCTCTAAAACTCGGCCTTTATCAGGAGTGTGTGAAACAAGCAGATCTATCATTTATCATACCTACTACCTCTTTGACTTAAAATGGGACTACTTAAACTTAATTTATTATAATTTAATACCAATTGACATCAAATCGTTGGACCTTCACTGAATCACGTACCGACTAGTTTTCTTCTTCTCTTTCTTTTCTTCATAGGGACTCAAGTCAATAAAAAAGTGAAATAAGTATGATCTAGCTGTGTCATTTACCTTAAATCTAAGTATGAATGTGTGTATACTTATGTATGAATGTGGACAAATAAATCTCAACCTGTGTAAAAGTCGTTGCAAATGAGATTTATAAAAAAAAAATATGCCAAAGATAGGGAAAATTTTTAAGTTAAGGAAAACTCATGTTATTATTGTTTTTTCCTTAGGAAAAAAGCCAAAATATGAAAATGTATTTTTGTGGAAAACAGACCGGTTTCAACTACTTTTAGGCTTAATATTGTATGTATGCTTAATTTATAAATATGAATTTACAGATTTTCCCTCACAGATTGTTCAAAAAGAAAAGAAGGAAACGAGGTCGTTGTAGAATTATCATCGTTATCTGTTCTCGTTATAAAAGAAAAGTATTATTAATAATAATATCCCCTCCAAAGACTGTATTTTTATGCAGTTTATAACTTCACACACATTTTATTTGTTAAGTACAAGATTGGAAAACGTTAAAGCGATAAAAAAATGAACAGTTTAAAAAATAAAAATAAAAAAATACAATTGAATTTCATAAGAATTCATAATTGAACGAACGAATGAAGGTAGAAAGAGGCTCACCACCACGCCTCCTTCTTCCGCCGTTTTATTACCTTGTCTAATATTTTTTATTTCTTCTTCGTCATATAATGTTCACCTTCGATTTCATTTCAAGAGAAAAGGACTTTGGAAAATGAGGAAAAGCTAGCGAAAGTGATAAGATAAGATGATAGAGTCAGTCAAGTCGTTATGTAAATTCATTTAGAAAGTGAAACTGACTGCGTGAATGACTTGGGTCGGTACTTGGGATGCATGCATGCATGTAAGAAAGCCATTATTTACGACAACAACAAATCATGTATGGTGTGTTGTTGTTTGGCTAGTACTCGCTGACTCGTTGACGGACATGCAGGTGCGTGGATACAGATAACGGCACGAGCTAACAATGCGCATTGATGATAAGCCAGTGAACTTCAGATGAATGGTCATTGATGAAGAAGAAAACTAACTTGGGAGAAGTAGTAGATCTGGTCTATAGCCCTCACTAACAACGCCAGCTAATTCTAAGCGCATTTTTCGGCAAAAACAATGAAAAAAATATTGCTCACATGCAGGGACAAATCACTGCTTATTCTTTGGGTTGACGATGAGCCCACGACTGATGCGATCATCGTGCTTATCATGAGATTAGCTTTTTCGTATTGGCTACTACAATCGAGACTGTTTGTATTAGGTATGTGTGTGCACATGTGTACCATAAAACTCACCTGTATGACCATATTAGTATTCCTCATCATAATGCCTACTAATCAGGGCTGGTAAGCCTGCTTAGATTTTAAGGTGCTTGGTTAGGCTTCTGTGTATCGTGATTTGCTTGGCTGTTTGCGAGTGAACTTGTCCTACTTCTTTCTCTTCCCTATCACGTTCGTTTTGACTTAATTCTCATATTTTTTTCTTCTTCAGAAAACCGGATAGGAAGTAGCAATTCATATGCAAAGTAGGTGTATCATTCACATCATCCCTTCATTTGATATCACCGCAAAAATGCTTGTTTTACTTTAGTAAGGAGGAAGGAGATTAAATTAAGCAGATGCTTAAAGGGGGGTCACCGTTTAAGTAATAATCAATGGCATACCTACTCATATTTTAAGTTTAGCTTAAATTACTCGTACATAACTTGAGTTGAATACATAATTCCTCATTGTCTGGTGTCAAGAAACTTTTGCCACTTTTGTTTTTTCAACTCATTTCCGTTTTTTTAAGATATATCTCAATTTCATTGTAGACATAACTCGCTATAATACTTTTGCCCATAGTTCATTGTTCTAATCTTGGTTTTTGTAGCTATGTTTTTAATAAAAGGAGATATAGTAGGATTGACACAAGATTAGCTTTTTCAAACAGAAATCATCTTTGTGTAAGTAGTCATAAGGCTGACATCCTACAAACCTTGTTTCAATTTTTTATATTCACAATTTTTAAACCCAATTGCTAGATAAAAAGTTGTAACGACCAGTCATATAAAAAAACTTCCGTAAAAATATTTACGTTTTTCTTCAGATTGAGCTGAGCTAGCCTTTTCTGATTGATTGCTGTACCATTTCTAACCGTTCAGAAAACACTGTTCATATCTAATAATTTGACAGTTTTCATTTTTGAACTTTATTCGTCGGCATCTTCCACAATAAAAAACGGAGGATTTGATTGTTAAAAGTCAATTTACTTGTCATTAACTTATCATGATTACCATTGAGTAAATGTTAAATTTTCAATGAAAGTTTTTAACACACGGGATGGTTCCAAATGTCTGAACAGAACAGAAAAACAGAAAAACATTCCTCATCATTTTAAATTGCACTTTCATTGTACTTCAGACACATTTATTATTATTATTATTATTACCCTTAAAGATTTCAATAATATGGCCAGGAAATGATAGGAAGCGCTTGCATGATGCCTAATTCCGAATACATTGCTTTTCCCCTTCAAAAATCGTCACGATTCATCTATAGAGTTTAATGTCAGTGTCAGTTAAGATCGTTTTTACATGGTTGAATGCACCGTGTTTTAACTTTAACTGCAGTCCGTTTTTCAAAATCCATCTTAAGTTTTGCATTCGAAATTAATTCGTAGAGTTGCTCTACGTGACCAGACGACTCGATTTCATTGGCGTGGTCATATCATTTTTTTCGATGGGAAAATAACAGCGTTTTTTCTTCACCTGCCTGCGTAAAAAAGCTGAACGCTAATGCATATAATTAGGTACTTTAGTTTACCTTTTTGCGCGTAAAACGTAAACTTAGCCGGATCAATTCCCAAGCTAATGATGATTTGTTTTCGTCTTGGACAGCCCCTACTCATGCGACAAACTAAAGCTATACTAAACAACTATACTCGTATTCATACATGCCATACTACAACCTTCATGCCATGCAAGTGAAAGCCGTCAAACCACTTTGAATTGCAGCTTAAAAATATTTAGCTTTATTTCATCATTCGTCACGCTTCACATAAGTTGAGGAGGGTTCATTAGAAATTCGCCCAAAAAGATGAGTGGTTGGTGAACTTCCTTCCTCTGCAAAGCCTTCTCAGACTAAACTGTATAAACTGCGGGGGAAAATCATCCTTGAAAAATTAGCTGATGTTGAGTACTTCAGGGCTGATGATATGAAAGAAAATGGAAAGGATAAAAAAATGTAGTTGGCAGACCTTAATCAAGATTACAAAAAAAATGAAAATTTGGTGCATTAGCTAATCCAATGGTTTTTGGCCACCTCCTCGGCCTTATCATGACTATGTCATTTGTCTACAAATCTAGAAATGACAACTGCTTGTGGATACCCCAGCTTGCATTGTGTATGGCACTTGTACATCATCAATCAGTCCTAGTTGCCTTTTGCGTGTCCCTTTTATGTCATAAACGATGCAGATGGATGCAATGTCACTTGCAGCAGCAGAAGTCAAACCAGTTGAGCCCAGTGTTTCTTTGTCTTGCGATATAAATAACTCGACTGTTTATTATTTTTTCAAATTAATGGACAATGAAATGTTAGTAATTAACAGCACTCCCGTTGAGTTGTTTCATATATAAATTATAACGTAAGATGATCAGGATTATTTAAAAATATAAATAAAAAATAAGTTAATCCATAAATACAGCACAGATACTACAAAATTAAATAAAAGTAAAAGTTATTTTTTTAAATAATTTATTATGCCTTGTATCCACCATCGCCGCTGTTGGGGTCCGATTCTGCTGTCGTTTTGGAGGAGTCTTTCTCAAATCCAGGGGAATTTCGCTTCATGAAGCCCCCACCGCCGTACCCATCCATTTGCATTGGTTTGGAATCCTGCATTGTTGGGTATTGGGCTGCCATTGGACTCTCTATTGCTGTGTAGCTTGGCATGGGCTGGCTGTATGCGCCTACAAAAATAATAAAAAAAGTTAATTGATGATTTAAAAAAATGTTTTCCTCAAAAAATAAAACGAGTAACTCGAATAGTTAAATTTAGAAGTGATTTTTTACCTGAAGGTACTCCGCCGTAGCTGGAGGGTTGTTGTTGCTGCTGATAATCTTGTGGAGCTGCAGAAAACTGGATAGTTATTCCATTTCCAGCTCCATAATTATCATAAGCCGGTGCTGAGTTCATCGGGGCTCCGTAGCTCGTCTGGGGTGGGGAATACGCTTGTTGCTCTCCGTAGCTAGGAGCTGCTGGGGCATTGTAAGATTGGGGAGCGTCATTGTATTTAACAGCGGGTGCTTGTTGAACAGGGCTGTACGAGAGGTTGATCGTGTTTGGCTGATAACCGTTTGTCGGCTGGGCTTCCGGTTGGTAGGATGAAGTTGACATCCCATAACTTGGAGCGGAACTTCCGTAGCTTTGTTGAGGAGCGGCATTATAGCTCTGCTGTTGTGGGACAGGTTGGTAGCTTATCTGTTGGGGTGCAGGGTTGCCATAATTTTGTGCGGGGGCGGAATTGCTGTAATTTGGCTGTGGGGCACTTTGAGCTGGGGCGGCGGCTTCGTAGCTTGCCGCTGGTGGATTTGAGGGAGGTCCATAGTCTAAAAATTACAACATTTTCATCATTAATTGAAAATCTTAAAGCTTATGTATTTGTTGGGACCCTCGCCTGAAATGTAAATCTTACATGGTGCATTATTAGCTTGCTGACTCGGGCTTGATAAAAATCCTGTTGGATACGCTGGGGGAACTGGTGACGGAGGTATTCCCGATCCGATATCCACGCCGTATGGAACCGGTCTCAACGAGAGCCCATCAAACTTGTGGAACTTCCATAAAGGATACATCCCGAATCCAGCAACATCCGGAATATTCATTGGAGGGGCTGGAGGTGGGGCAGGTGCACTACCCCAGCCACTGCCTCCAAGCAAGCTCTCAAAAAATCTATCCTGAGCAGGGGTCTGTTCCAACGCCCTAGTTCCACAGTATCCGACGGACACCAGGGAGCAGAGCACCGATGCACTTAACAAGCTCCCCCATCTTCCCCTCTGCTGCTGAAAAAGGAAGGAAACAAACCGAATTTTTTATGAGCTCCTCGTTCGTGACGTTCTTACGCTGAATATCGTTATAAAAACAACTCCACCGTTTTCTCCGAAGAAAAAATAAAATAAAAACTTTTCCAACTAAAAAAATATCATTGACAAAGCCAATATACTAGACATCGCAAACAGTGTTGTTGGATTGGCTCAGAATGTGCCAGGGTGCCCCAACTCTATGATACATCTGCTATACTGGGTTCGCGGGCATCTGTATTTAAAATTTCTTACCAAACCAATCAGCCGGCACGAAAATTTCTTACCAAACCAATCC
>JAQGAI010001825.1:0-13652 GCA_034696905.1 Lepidocyrtus violaceus
ACTACTACTCACTGACACTGACTACAGTACTGGTTTAGTTCTCTTCTTCATCATTTCATGTTTCTGATTCCGACTTTGACTTCATAGCTGACTGACTGACCAAAAGACTTTCGATCTGGCTTGCAGTTTGCAGAGCTTTATATATTTTTTCCACACGAAAGGGAAGACTTGCTCTGTTATTATTATTGTTATTATTATTATGTCCCTAGTTTTCTTCAACTCACTCTCCTCCTGGATATTATTCTACTCAGCTCATGGACGTTCCTCTTTTGTGAGTGTATCTATGGTCCAGTCACCGTCACCACCACCCTACCAAAATTACATGTTATAAGTGTTGTCTAGTCTCTGGAGGAAGGGAAAGAAAAGTAATGGGAAGGAAAACTCTCTCTCTCTTGAAGAGCATCAACAATAGAAGCTAACTATCATCCACCTCAACCAAAGCCCATCGTTGTTGTTGGCTCATCCCAAGTTTGTTGTCTCTAGCCCAACTTTGCTACTACTTGAACACAATTTCTCATCTCATCTTGGGAAAGCTGACTCCTAAAAGTATCCTGGGGCTTTAAAAAAATCATTCAGGGCTTGTCAAGGTTAAAAGAAGCCGACCAAAAACCAAAAGCAAAGTGACTCTCTTGGGCTTTAGCAGGCGACTTTTATCATCATCTTTGTTGGGCTTCTTGTGTGTGGAGAGAAGATTCCGAAGCAAGTGCCGTCGTCTTTCTAGATTTCCCGAATGTGAACACTTGTTGCCTCCTTTCCTCATGTTGTTTCATTGTTGTTGGAAAGGCTGAGGAGTTGTTTTTTGTGCACGCACACTCTACTACTCTCCCCCTGTAAGGGAACACGACGCAGTCGTCGTAATAAGAAAAAAAACAACCCTTCTTCATCTTCACTCCAGGCCGCCAGTCAGTCCGATGTTCAAGGTAAAGAAAAATCCCTTTTTTCTCGAAGTTTTTTTTGTTGCATGTAACGGCACTTTTGACAACAATAATAAAAGTACCCACTCTTCGTTGAGTTAGTTCATAATTTATATTGGAAAACAAGGATTGTTGAATGATTTACTGTATTTGTTGTTAGCACAATAAGTCTCTTTATACCTTTTCCATACTGCTTGGATAAGACAAGCTACAATATAGATAAAAATGTATGTAGGGAGTAGGGAATAATGATCCTGAAAATAATTTTTATTTATTTACTCCATTTTATTGATTGTTTATTTTATCTTATCTCAACAATAACATGATATGACTATCGATAAACTATTTATATATTCCATAACAAATTGTCTATTAGGTGGCTTTAAGTATGTTTGGAAATCATATAACCATGTTCATTTACGCATCCTTTAATTCGTCAAATTGGGAATTTGCTTCAGTACATTTTCTCAGTTTAGTCCCCATCCCCATCATATGAGTGTAAGCGAAGGACACGCATTACGCGTAATATTCGTTGTTACATGTCAAAAGTATTTGTACGTATGTCTCTGTTCACTGCATATATTAATGTTACTAGATATAAGGAATTATTCCAAATAATGGCATTCACAGTCCAATAAAATTCCTGTTTATCTTGCATCTACTTACTATTTACTTAGGTAGGATATCTAGAAAAATAAATAAATAATTGAAGCGTTGATTGCAAGAAGGGACCTCTAGCAAATAGCAAATCGAATCGATCTAATCATATTAATCATATTTCCGTTCTTCGTACTGCATTTTTCTTTTCGTAAACGATGTGTTATGAACCCCCTGACCTCCTTCCATGATTTACTTGTCAGATTAGTTCAACTGAAGAAAACTGAGAAGAAAAACATTGTTGTTTTGTTGCACCTGAAACTATATAATAAAAGCGTTTCTTCTGCTCGCTCCTCTCCTCGCTCGCCATTTAGACCTGAGCCGCACAATAAATAAACTCGGCCAAAATGAACGAATTCGTGGTTGATTTGTTCCAGATAAAGCTTGGCATGACAAGAAGACGTGCTTATAAGACTAGTTCTTTCTCAATGGGTTTTTGGGCAATTATGGTACGGCACTGACACTGACACTACTGCCTGAAATTTGCCAGTTTACTTACGAATCATGATGGTAAACAACTCATTCACGATTTTCACGATTTTAGACGCTAAGACCAGCTTTTTTATCATAGTGTATATTATAGTAGACAGACTCATCATATTTTTTTTATGGAGGGACAGTGGAGTACATATATCGCAATTAATTCTAATTACCAATGTTATCATAATCATTTTTAATGTAATAAACTGTGGTGAGTAGAAAGGGTCAGTCTAAATGAGGTGCTTAGTATATAGATGTAGAAGCTCTTATTCGCAATTTTTTACAACCCTCTATAAAGAACTGAATTATAAGGCGGCATTTCTTTCTAAATCATAAAATGTTGAACATGGTGCTAATAGTTAAAAAAAAAACAAGTTGCACTTTTCTCTACTCACCTTTTCAAATGCAATTTGACCATTTTGAACAGTTTTGACTCGTTGCCTTGCCCAGATTCAATCCTTCTTCGCAGTGGGTTTTGCTAAGTGGAGATCAACCAAACACATTTTGCGTTACAGTAGCTTGTCAATTTTGAAACCAGGATAGGTGTGGACTGGCTCAATGAGTAGTTAAAAAACTTGACCTAACTACAAAGCAGCAACCACATTCAATTCAGGTTTCATAAACACCATTTTTTGACAGTGTTCAAAGAAATGAAAGATTTGTTTCACCTACATAGGATTAGGATGATGATGCTGATTGCTTGATAAACGCAAAATCAAATCATGTTATTATGATAGCACATTATATTTTTGCAGATTTTCGGCTAAAACTTCTGTGAATGCGAGGGTGGAAGAAATATATTCGTCGTGGTGGGTATATTTTATACCGAGTAAGTAATTTCTGAAAAATCCATCTAATTTTGTTGAAAATCGTAGTGCTAATAACATTGGGTAAATAACACCAACGCAAGGCAACAGTTATATATGCATTTGACATATGAGAATTATATATGTAAAGCAGGAGAGTTCCGTTGGTTTTGGTTTGTAGTTCATATACCATTTCCTTCCTTTTTTGGCTTTCGTATTTGATATCGAGATGAGGGCGATGCACAATTACGATATATCAAAATTCTTCTGGGTCAACGAAAACACTTATAAAAATTCGTTTATTGAACTTGGTTCATGCATTCGTGATTGTGGGGAACATGGACCATTATTTTCTAGACATAAAAAATGTAGTTCGTGCTCATGTTCAAAAGCAGGTAAGCTAAGGATGCCGGTCTCATCTTATCAAGTGGAGACTGCGCAGAGCAAAAAAAATCAGACGATGACTCTTCACATAAAACAGATTTTTTTTTGGTTTGCCTACACCATTCAAAGCTACCTACGTAGGTACCTAAAATAAAAATATCTCCTACGTAGGCCCATTCTTATTTTTAGTCTCTTTTGTGATGTGACGGATCCGAAAAGGAAGATAAATATACCAACTGTAATCTACCGTTTTTCATAGATCGATCTATGTCATTTCATCATTTGTATTAAATAGAGTCGAGAATTAACATGTAGTCCGGAAGGAGTTTTTAAATGACCTCAAATCCGTTTGTTAATGCAGTGGATTGGCAAATCCCACTAGGCCTACTGCACGCTGGGCCAAAGCTGTTGTTTTGTTAGAACAACCGTAGTTGATTACTGCATCCCTACTTTGTATGCAAATGAAAAACAATAACAATGTTTCATTTTGTGAGATGATACCGCGATAAACTTGATGTAGTGTCTGTGTACTGCGTATTTAGCTTGGGAGGAGAGATGTGATTTTAACAATGGGATGGACTTTGCCTTTTTGAACCGAATTTCAGTCTAGAGTGAAATGAGTTTAATAATGAGTTTCTCAATATGCAAAATGCTGTTAAGCACATATAATATATCAAGTATCAGGTTATCGCGGGTACTCAAGCTTAAGCTCCTTCACTACACACGAGAAAATTTACGTCGAGATCCAATAAATATATGTTCTCCTGAATAGATTAAGGTACATTATTGCACTTAAGCTATAATATAATAGGGATATGACGTTAGTGCAGTAGAAGTTCCGTAGAAGCAGTTTTTATTCACATTTTACACTGCAACGCAACTGCACCAATAATGATCGTGACGGGGATAAAATGGGATAAGCTTGTTTTTTTCTTTTCTTTTAACGTAAGTAGTCACTCGGTTAGACTTTTTATACTTGGCTTGATTTTTCCAAATAATGCATTTTACAACTTTTTTTGCTGTTTTGTTTTGTTTTGTCTTCTTGTTGACGGTAGAGGACCATGAAAGAAGATGCTTAATTAAACTAGTAGTTCCGTCCCTTCGCCTATGCGTATGACTGCTTTTACAACAACACAATTTTACTATTTTGCAGTTAATCTTTTGGCGATTGAAAGTTGCTATAATCAAGTTTTGTTGGTGGGGGTATGTCAAAAAAGTAACCCATTCTATTACCATTCGTTATCGGTTTGTTTTGTGCTTTTAAATTTTTTGTACAAGTAGAAAAGCTCTGCTACCTGAACAATCGAGCGAGAGGCAAGCTCATAAACAAACATTTTTTTACTTGTTAACATCTTACCATTATTGCACCCGTTGGGTTCTTCTTCTCCTATTGCTCTCGTTTTTGGTGCCCATTTCTCTGCATGGCCAAGCTTGATCGGTAATAGTGGCACTGTAAAAGTGAAGCACATGCATCGACATCATCTACCCTCTGCCTCACTAAAAATCTGTGTCCAATTTCCTGGTTTAAGTGGCATTGTTACAAGACTTCCAAAGAACTGACTCATTATCCTTAATTAAAAAATCCATGTTGATCTACAGAAGAGGGACAAGAAAGCAATAAGATAATATTTTGCCATTGTGCTACCTCTTTATTGCATCTTTCCTTTTTTGTTAACTTCAAAAGTTTTTCGCAATCCGGTTTTCACTATTGCTCATGAGGTGTGTGATCTACTGACTGTTCAAAAATGAGACCCATTTGTTTTGTTTCGACATTTTTATCTCCTAATTTTTTCCCCCGATGAAACATAAACATGACATAGAATTCTAGTACAGAAGATAATAAAAAAAAACAGATTGTCTTCAATACCGGCACAAGGCACAACAATGATAATGATGCTTTCACTTACGTTAAACGTGTACCTTGTACTTCTAGAAGACAAGGAAGAAATTTCAAAAATTAAGGGTATATTAAAAACTGAATCGAGGGAGGAATGAAGGAAAGCAACTGCGAACAAAGTACAATTGTTAAACAACTTATGCATAAGTAGAAACTTTTTAATATCCTACATCACCGTATCTTCATGTTGATAAATGTCGTTGCATTGCATTGATTGGAGTTGCAGATGGCTTTTTTGTTATAGCTGAGTTCTTGCACTTGTATGGAATTGTTAATGACAAGGAAAATGGCGGTGCATAAAAAACATTGTAATTGAAATGGCGACGAACATTTCATTTCTCGTTTTGAGGTGACACAGAAAAAGACGACTGCGATGCGACTCTCCAAATCTAAAGGCTCTTCAATATCCTCATATAAGGGAAGGAAAATCTACTTCATCGCATGATATTTTATTTCGCGAAAGGTAGAATGTCTCTTCTTAAAAGATGTGCTAACTGCATTCAGCAGTTATTAATTGAAGGTTAAATCTGAATCTTGTAAAGTGTGGGACCTTCGCTTAGTTCTTAAATATGGTATTGAATTGGCAAATGAATATACGCGACAATTATCATGTTGTGTGGATGAATAGATGACACTTCAAGTTTAATGTTTTGTGTGAGTCACTCAGAATATAAGGTTGGAAAGGCTCAAGTGTCAAGCTTGAATCCGACTATGTAGATTCTTAATATGGCTTGGTTCGAAATTGACAAATAAGATGATATGGCGTAAATGCAAATTTAGGATAGGATTGACGGATTGGATAGATGTCATTATTAGTTATTAATAGGACATTCCTCTAGGTTGAACGGAAAAACCTCGTACTTTGTATAATATTCAGAAATGCACATTTATTTTTGCACAAGAATGAAATATTTTACTGCAAACAAATAAAGAATCGACATCTTGAATAAACAATTCAGAATCATGAACAAGCTGCTGCCAAAAGCGATTTTGCCTTTTCATACAAAAAGTGAGTCAAGTCAGTACTTCAGGAGGATTCTAATTTTCCCCAGTTAGTTGTAACAAAAGCTACAAGATTTTCTATTACCGCATGTTATAACCATATATTGAAAGGAGGAAAAATAATGTGATAGTTAGACATGTTAGACATGATGAGGAGGACCCAACAACATCAACAGATTAATTTTGTCTTCGGTCTCATCGCCAGTGTCTTACCTGTTGACTGCATCTAATAATTTCCACCTCTACAATTCTGCTGATGTCTTAAGCTTTTAGTTTCTCCATATAGAGCTGGTTGTAGAATTTTGCAAAAATCTGAACGTATAATTATGCCTGTCTGTCTCTGACTTTTATTATATAATCATATTCGCCCATCCATCCAGAAAAATATTTATCCCTATATTTGAAAATGGGCGCAAATGTTTATATGTAATGCATAGGTAAGTTTGTTGCGTAATAAGCCATATATGGCTGTTCGGCCTTGGCTGACCAGATTAGTTTAACTCAACTTGCTAGTTCTTGGCAAATGTCTAAGATTTTGAATGTCACATCGAATCAGCATGGGCTTGTTTGTACTCACACACAGCAGAAATATATGGCTTGCATATGTGCACACGGCTGGTTCCAGTCGATGTGTTACCTGATATAACATTTTCTCTTTGATGTCCTTTTAAATCAAGATTAGTATTACTTTTCGAAGCTTTTAACAACAGATAATGACAGTATAAACTAAAGTAGGAGACTGGCACTAAGCTTTATAGATACCTTGATTTGTATAGTATGAATGCTGCAACAGTGCTCCTCTGTCTCTGTCTCCACTATATTTGATTAAGGATGATTAAACTGAAAATGGAAATTTCAGTTCAATTATTGCCTTATTGGAAGAGTGGAATATAAAAAAGTGCACTTCTGCTTCAGTGACAATTTTTCGCCAGACCATTTACAGGCCTGACATTCAGGTTTCCTGTAGTTAGTTTGTTAGCTCATGCCGAGTGGATCGGATCAAGTTTAGTTCTCTTTAGATTTTTTCTATTAGCTGGGGTGGTAGGATTTAATCGTAGGATAAATGATTGGCTTGTTGTTCCCGTTCATATTTTTTTAAGTTAAATCTGATATATTCGTCATTACAGATCCATATATAGAGCGAGCCACGCTAACTTCCCCAAAACTATTATTCATCTTGATAGATGTTTCTCGAGATGATTGCATTAGTTTACATGATCCCCACTATTTTAATTTCTCGTTAACAATACCGTTTTAAACGAGAACTCTTTTTGTGACTCCGTGCAGCTCATATTCGAACATAAAACTGGGATTGTAAAAACCTGTAAATCTTGAACGTGTCAATAACAGAGTCGTAAACTAAGATTTTAATGGGACGTTTGTGGGAAGTTTAATGAGGCTTGCGTTGGTATTATATTGTAAAATTATAAAATGAATACAGGTACTAATACCCTTAAATAAAACTGCTCTGCAGGTACTGCATCTCATCTCGAATTTCACAGGTGTGTGACGTCTATGGAGTGGGATGCGTGATCCTAGTCTGGTGCATCTCTGCAGAATGTAATATCAAATGTGTCTTCTGAAAAATCCCTTTTAAAATCTGTGAGACGCGATGAACGTGAATAGTCGGAGTAGTGATGCTTGTCAAATCACACTGTGTGAGTGAATGTTAGTCTCAGATTGACAATTGGCAGGAGAATAGAAGGAGAAACGACATGGAAAGGAAAGCACGGCGGATTTCGTAGAATAGAAGCAACAACTAATACAAGGGAAATCTGACAAGTTTTATGATTTGCAATATTTACATTCTTATAACTAACTATATGACGAATTCATTAGTGCAGCAAATGAATTTTACTTACGCTTAGTATAATATATCCTGTCGGTTTACCTTCCGGTTTTGTTGCAAGAATTGATCTAAACTTTACGGGATTTGAAAAGGTTGGGTACGTGAAAGAGGTGGTTCTATATGAAGTATGAAGTGAACGTATTTCCAGTTCTTGCGTAACAAAATATTCTAATTCTGTTTATTTTGAACATTTTATAATTGATGCAGCTACTTTAGGCAGTTCACTGTAATAAATATTGTGCCAGTGTTAAAGTTTTTGGATTATTTTCGAATCTTTTCAAAACTGACAATATCAAGGTACGCAAAATTTTGGTAATGTTGTTATTATGAATGTTGCGCAGTGCTACACCAAAGCTCAATAATGCTAAAAAATCCATGAGTTCCTAAACTATCTATCTAAACTTGTTGATCTTGGCATTGACTTGTATGGGCATTAGAATGATAATGGTGCTTAGTATTATTATTTCTGATAATTTCTTATGATTTCTTGCGATTCTCTGTCATGGAGCGTGATCATTTCACTGCAGTGATTGGGTTGGGTCCTGATTTGAATCACGTTCGCAAAGCAGTATTCTTTTAGGCGTGTACACACATAAATTGTTTAACGAAATTACATGTAGGTACCTAGTATTTAAATAGCAATGCATTGTTTTTTCATGCATGTGAATAAAAGTCTTATAACAATGCAATGGGTGGCTTCATGCGCCCCCATCAATGCCAGTATAAATAGATTATAAGGCGAATATTGAAGAACTAAATGTTAATATTTAGCAATAATAGTAAAAATGACTTCCGTAATGGTTAATCTAGTCGTGAAAAACTTCTTCATTTTTCAGCTTCACGGTGGTCTGAATTTGAATTTCAGAGGAATATACGTCTTAGCTAGGCTTATTTTCGCATTAGCAGCAACATTTGCAGCATTAGCATTGCCATTGCCACAAAGGATTACGGACGGACAGGGGCAGTTGGTTGAAGTACCTACGTAAATATTTCATGCGATCTTCATTTTCTTCATCTCAGAAATGTTTTCACTGCTGATGATTCATTTCGTATGTTTTGCCTAATACCTATGTTTATGGCAGCAAGTAATTTTCCGTCTCTTCTCTGGATGTGATTAAATCCTTCCGAGGTCTGTTGAGTTTTTACTGTCAGAAAACTTCATGAGACTATGCTGCGCTTGCAAATTCTAAAGATTTGATTTGATGGGAGGGGAGAATGTGGTTGGCAGATGAGTCAGAGAAGTCATAGACTTGAGTCTAGAAGAACTATCCAAAGTTGTTTTTAGCAGAGACATGAGACCTTGTACTCTCGCCTACTAACCAATAATATCCCACGTTATGAGCTGGAGATGGATTTTAGCATATGAATATCAGCGTTTGTTTGCTCATGTTCATGATGAAATTCTTGTGACCTCTACTGTGATGCTTTATTTATGCGTTATTTCTGTTATACAGATATGAGGTAACGTGTTTGCCAGTGCCAGTACATGAGATCATGCAGAAAGAAACGCTACAAAAAAAACTCTGTACACTACATTAGTAATACTAGTGCTATCATCCCAATTAACAACTTTCGTTTTCTGCATCAATTTTCGACGTACATCATCATTCATCTCCTTTTTTATTTATATAGGTGATTTCATTTCATCTCTGCAGCTGTAACGAGCGAAAAAACTATTCAAGGTAGTTCGATGAGCAGATTAAGATCAGAGATTAATTGCTAGAATGAATCAAGATTGAAACATTTACACTGCATAAATACACCATAATCCATGTAATAATTCATTGATAAAGTCTCTATTTTTTGCAAAACTTGTTGAAGTTAAGTTTAAGTGCATTTTAAGTTGTTGTAACAAATATTTTATTTGGATTCTTATAACTTATTATTTTTTATTGTGATTTTCAGATGGGCCGTGAAAAGAGAGGCCCCCTCGCTCTTGAAGCGTGGGCGAGGCAGCTCGTCGATGGATATCCAAATGTGTCCGTAAACAATATGACAACAAGCTGGAGGAACGGTCTCGCTTTTTGTGCTCTCATCCACCGATTCAGACCAGATCTCATGTAAGTACCTAAACCTAACCTTTGATTTATAGACACCCACGATAACCATGAAAAATCATATAAACTGTTTTAGTAAACTAAAGTATCTGTAATATATCTTGTAATTGCCTTTTTAAATCTTGTTTTGGACATGCATTGCCCAAAAATAAATTTAATTATTGCTTCAGCAGATTTTTTATACTTGAAACAAAAGAAGTTATACCTAATCATTTTTTTTGGATATCTATATTTAATTTGCATATTTGGCTATTTCATTTCAGCGAATATGAGAAGTTGGATCCAGCCGATGTTCTTGGCAATTGTTCCTTGGCATTTGAAACTGCAGAGAGCAAACTTGGAATACCTGCTCTCCTCGATCCAGAGGGTAAGTCCATTTCAATTTCAAATCTCTTTTTGGGATTGGGGTTCAAATCATGTTTGTCCTCCGTTTAAATTCCTAGTCATGTTTAGATGCGAATCATGCAAAAGAGTGATAAATATCGCATTAATTTTCTACAAAAAATAGCAAATTTATTCACTGCTAATAGTACGCATTACTAATGTATTAAAGTTTGCATATTTTTATCGTTCATTTTTTTTTCTTAAAAACATTTTTAATTTTTACATCAGCCTTTTTTCGTGGCTGATATACTTATCAACTTGATCACTATTTTCGAAAACATGAAATAGAAAACGTCTTAAAATGTATCCGTTTTAATTTTTTCTCCATTTATGCATATTCATGTAGAATCCAAGGGAGTTACAATATCTATAATGATAAACAAAAGTTTCAAATCAAGTTAAAACTCTTCGTATTTCCCTTTAACATTACTTGACGCATGGCTATGGTATTAAAATTGGACTGTAGTGGTGGTACACCTAATTTAGAACCATGATTAAGGGAAAAATCTGTGTCGATTTAATCATGTGCATATCATTACTCACTTTTTCTTCTGCGCCAGTGAAAACTGAGCTTCATGGCTTCATTTAATAAAAATCATCTCGTCATATTGCATCTTTTTCTCATCTTCTATTCCTACAGATATGGCCGCCCACGAAGTTCCTGACCGACTTTCGGTTCTCACGTACGTGGCCCAATTCTACAGTTTGTTCAAGAACGCCGAGAAAAAATCAACGTTGCCGTTGTCGAGTCTGAGTCGTCGTTGTGAAAAAGATGAAGTTGACCTCAAAACTCGATCAAGCGATAAATCCACTACACCCAACTCCGAAAAGGCAAGTTTTTTTCTTAACAATCATTTTTTTACAACTTGTTTCGTTTTCCCTAGACCTAAAGTGTCATTAAAGTCATAAGAGTGTACTGTTAAAATTCACATTTTTAAGTACTTATGTTTCTCTTTCAAAATTCTCCGCCACTACTACCTGTATTATAAGCTACTATCTGAACTTTCAAGTTTGGTAGTTATTTTCCCATCTTTCTCTCTCTCTTTTGTATCCTGCCTCTCCCCTAACTCAAACAGGTAGTAATTTAAAGTGTAAATATAAGTGCTATGAAAAGTTGGTGTCAACAACTAATGCGAAAATTTACCACACTTGCTGAGCTGTTCATAATTTTTATTACTCACCTATTTCACTTCCCCTCTGAGGCCCTCTGTAAAAAGTTTTGGAAGTTGTCAAATTATTGACGGAGTTATTTGGGTTTCCCCTTTTGTAAATATATTTATGCCTTCATCAAATCCTAATCATCTAAAAACACTGCATAGGTAATGTAATGCGTAGCCTTTCTTTCACTAATCCACTCCACGACATGCAATTTAAGTATTAAAGTGTGGTTAATTTTTCAAAATATACTTATATATAATTCTCATCTTCCACAATCTGTTAATTACACATTACATCTAAATGAGACCGACCTTTTTTAAATTATTCTTTCCATCATCGGCTAATTTTTACTATTTGAGTTGATTAATATTTAATCTGTCTAGTTTTTCATTACTACTAGCAAGTATACTCGTCACCTATACAATTTATATTAACATTGTTGCGTCATATCATCTTTAAAGATTTCTGAGTATTCTTGGTTAGGTGGCTTGTAAGGATTGACCAGATCTAGTGCAGACATTTTTCATTAGATTAATTTACTACGGTGTGCAATTTTATTTATGGAGGATGACAATTCGATGTCTTTTGTAAAAAAAATATTTCGTGCAATTACATAAGTAAGTTATGGTAGGTACAATATTATTCGCCGGTTTTAAAGGCTGTGGACGTGATGTGGTATATGGAAGACTTTGTATCTTGCATTTGCAACTGCTATTTGAAAGATCATGAAATGAATCACGGCAGTATGATATATTTTGCATGACTCTGTTTTGTATGGTCTTGCCTGAAATGCCTTTTGAAACCCTATTCTTTTGAGAATTATGATAATTCAAGCATTTGTTGCTTTTTATTATTTACTTGTGTACGTGTGGATTCTTTTCACTTGGGAGTTTTCTGCAACAAGTAACAATTTGTTAGAACATTCCCTTACGTGTGGTTTATTACCTGAAGGTAAAATAGTGCGCTTTCTTGACTGGCAATTTACATAAAACGCTGAAGCGTCTCTTCTCATCTTGTAAGCGTTTATTTTTCAATAAACCATATTTCATCACGGTTGTTTTTTCTTAAGAAAAGAGGACGCTTAAAGGAAGTACTTATACGTATTACGTGGATCCTCCTGTCACTATGTTAGTCCTTAAAAATTATTACTTTTTTATTTATGTGTCTGCCGGTGTTTTACTGTTGTACTATGTCTCGGATAGGTCAGGGTGCATGTCTCACATGTTGTGTATGTTTGCTCAAAGGTATGGCATCCTTTTTGTAAGGTTTGTAAAAAAAATTTATATTAAAAAACTATCCGCAATCATATGCTTCTCATACCCTTTCATGGGATTTTGATGCTGCTCAATTTGAACTTTTGAAACTGTTCAGTTCCCCCACACCACCATCCCTTTAAATGGTGTAATAAATATGACGGAACTATTGATTTACTTTGCACAATAATAGCCTATTTTTCGTAATAATGTCATGTGCATGTAACGTTTGTCAAATGTTGACCCAAGATGGCTTTTTTAGAGGAGATTTTTTATGCTGCACGTTTTCGTATCTTCATTGCCCCCTTAACTATCATTACTTTAGCCCTACAAGCTTTTATTGAGGATTTTCACGCACTGTTTATTGACTGATTATTAGCGATCGCTTTGATAGATTATGATCACTGGTTCTTTTTTACTAACTAGAAAAACATCAATAACCATAGCCTGAATACGAAAATCAGGAAGTTAGTTGGTAAAAATGGTTTTGAGTTACCACTACCACTTGTCTTCCCAGGTGTTCACAAACAAGCGTACACGAGGCTATAATAGCCGTATGAGGGTATACTTATTTACTTTTTATATTGTATAACCCAATTTGCAAATTTTTTTCTAATTACCAATGCTTCCCATCCTTTATGCAATAAACCCGCTAACATATTAGAATATCATGTTCGCTTTCATTTGAGACTTGCAATTGCAAGCAAGCACATTCAAAGTTTTTTCATACCTATTATTCGAGATTAGTATCGTGATGATGATGAAGCATCTGAAGCAACACACGATCAAACATCAAACTAAGTATGTGCCT
>JAQGAI010001826.1:0-13651 GCA_034696905.1 Lepidocyrtus violaceus
GAAAATAAGACTTTCTTCTTTTTGTGGGAATTAGTTTAGGAGATTTTTTTTTCGTCTGGACTGTTTCGCAAGTATGGGAAGTCTCTTTTTTTAATTCCCCTTTCCAGCCATCTGGGCATTTTCTACGTGCGATTTTATCAGCTAAGGGATGGAAGGGGAAAAGCTAAAAAATGTGCTAATGCTACTTGTTCCAAGAAAAATACATACCTAACTAAATACTTTTTTTGGGAGATTTAAAGAAGAATCCAAGTCTTAAATAGAACATCTGGTTTTTTAAATCTTTTGGGTACAAATGAAGTATGTATGTGCAAAAAATTGGATTAAGACTCAATGATCCCAATTCCTATTCCTGGTAATGGTAAAGATGAGTATGGCATATTTTTGGAAGTATCAGTCAGCAAAGTATTTTTTCGGGAGAACATGCACCTACATAACATACCCACTGGTCTGGAAGATTTGGCCTTCAGAAATACTTTCAAATCTGGCATGGGGGAATTATATCTTTAAAAAAATGTGAAAATGGTGGGCATAGCCTGAGCGCTTTTGGCAATACATGACATGATATAATCAACACCAGAATGCAATAATGGCGTACATTTTGCAGCAAAAATTTCTTGCAGGTTTTACAAATTCTTCCGAGAAAACAGACATATTTATATCAGGCCAAGGAGAGGAAAAGGAATGCAACAATTACTGTTTTCAGCAGCATTCCACCGGCCATTTCTCACGCAGCTTCCTCCTTTCTTTTCCTAACAAAAAAGCATATTCACCGGTTCTAATAATATAGCATATTCACCGGTTGGAGGAGAAAGTAGAAATGTACAAATACCGGTCCCTGGTCATTCCAGGAATAGAATGGAGTTCCCTGTTATGTAATGCAATAAATTGTACGTAAGATACGACAGCACAAAACACGACATTTATTAAGTGCAGCTTTATAAATGCTAGTGTGAGGGGACACATGGATCTTCTCACATTTTTCTTGTATTATAAATTCTTGAAAAATGAGGGTCTGTGTCAACGCTACAATTCTTGGAAAAGGAAGTAATAAAGTATAATGCTTCTTATTTTGTATTCTTTCTTTCCAAGATAATCTTCCTATTCTAACCCAACCGTGCGTTCAGCGTTCTTCGTATTATCTAACTAAAATTGGAATTAGTTCTTCTTTAGTTGGAAAGTGAAATGAAAAAAAATTTATTGAATTTTTTTTGCAGTTTTTGGCAGGTAAATACGCAGAACGTAAGCAACATAAACAGGTGCGCAGTCCAAAATCCTCCCGATAGCACAGTTGATTGAACTGATTGCAAAATGAGTGAGTCTCTGTTCACATAACACATGAAATGACCAACGGAACTAACGGAAGTCCAATTATTTTCGTAAGATACATTTTGTCTGAAAATGTGTGCAATTTTTAGTTCAGTAAATTACACAGCAGATTCTTCTAAAATTGTCTGGGAATGTGACAATAAAATAAGGAGTTTTGTCAATACACCAACCATAGTGAGGAAAAGACTCCAAGCCCACGAAGAACTTAAAGTTCATCCGTAAGCTACTTTCTTTTTTCTTTCTTTCTGTTTAGAAAAATCTACGCAATTTCATTTAAAAGTCAACTAATTCTCTCCGCTTCGTTTACCCTGTCTCCAACTCTCAAGGTAGATGCGATCAACGAACCAACGCATGCAAATAAATGCCCATGCATGCCCACTCTTCCCTCTCAAGTTAAACGAAATTGTCCAGAATAAATTTTCCAGTTAGCCATTATTCCCATCATCATAATGTGAAACTAGCCATTCAAAAAGGTAAATTCCATTCAAGATATACGCAGCTACTACTACAATATAATACGCAGTTTCCTCCTTCCTTTTTTCAACTCAACAACTTTCCCTTCTGTTCATAATTTTAGGGTAAGGCCGAGCTGAAGTATAAATATTATTACAGGAATACATTACAATTTTTGGCTGTTGACTCCAACTCCACATTCTTCCCATTAAACGTTTCTGTGTTCTGATGAAGCTCACCACACACACGCGACGCGATCTCGCAGACGGACAACGTTTTCTTTCATTCAAGAGAACAAAAGAATGAGAGATTTTTTTGCTCCAATGTAATTTCACTACTCTCTAAGTTCCCATAAGCAATAAAAATAAGTTCCAATGCATTGACTCTCTGACTAAAGGATTCCTCCTTGGAAATGGCTTCAATGGCTCCCTGTCTTGTTCTTGTAGCTTGGAATTGGAATAGTCGAATCCCAACAAAAGCCAGTTTATTATCCTCCCTGCCAAAGCTGAGGATAGTTACCGTATTCAAAGCCTACATAATAATAACCATGTTGGTAAACAACCCGGACTGGATCTCCTTTTGCTATTCATTGTTGTTTAGACCAGGAAGGAGTCCCGAAGGAAGTGAACTGCCGACCACTTCATCTTTTGTTCAAGAGGCTTCATGCATGCCTGCATATATGACTAGGATCTTAGGCCATATGTAAAGTAGGGACGTGACTATGCATTTATCTTTTTTTTTTCATATCCAACTTCCCACGTTCAATTTAAGCTTCAACTCACAACAAAATGGTAGTTTCAATGTGGGGCGATTCTTGCTTTTTCCTGTGTGTGGACAGGAAAACAAAAATAAGCTCAGTCAGACGGGAAAAAAGTTAACAAGGCTGATTCTCTCCCAAAGAATGCTTTTGGCTCTTTTGTTCTCATTTTTTTTCTTCATCCGGCCATAGAGCTCCAATAGCATAACATACAATAATAAAAAGTACGATGATATGTCTGCTCCATGAATTCTAATGCAAATACCTACATATTTACCCTTATTCTAATAAGGTAAAAAATATATACTGTTTTGTACATGCATTCCAACATGGCTATAGATGAATGGGGGGCTCAGGTTGCAAAAACACGATCGGAGTATCGGAAAGAAATAAAAATCATTCAAATCTCTTTTTATTTGACAAAGCGCAAAGCATTTTCTGTAAACATTGTTGTGTATCAACCAGAAAGGAGAACAGAATGATACCAACTTACAAATACCACTACACCACATTGCCTTGTATTGCATTACATAAGTTATGCTTCATCGACCGACAACAGTCTAATCTGAATATATATTCTGCATAGCTATTCCCAACCATTCGACTTTCTTCCAGGAAGAAAAACTGCATGAAAAATTTCTTCTTTTTTTCGTCAAGGAGGATGTGGATTCAAGTACCTCCCTACGTACATAGGTTCATTCATATGAGTACTAACCATAACCGTAACACTTACATTTACTCACATTTATATGTACTACCTTCTTCCTACAGGAAAGAAATATTATTGCGGGCGGACAGTCAAGTGTATGACGATGACACGCGTGCCATTTGCTTTATGCAAGTACTAAAAGTAAGGCATCCACGATTCACGACCCATGCAGTTTCTTTAGAATACGCATTATGAACAGCGACAAAACAACGCAGACACGCACTCCCATGCATGCACGCACGTACGCAACGAGAGGAAAAACGTTGCAATTTATAAAGGTTGAATAATGGCCGGGGAAACGAGCCGATTTCCCTTGTTCCATAGGTGGGATTACAAGGTTGATGCAGGGAAAAAAGAAACGAGCGAGAGGAAATCTCCGCTTTTCTCTCGTAAAACAATGTGGAGAAAAACAGCCAGCAAAATTGTCGTTCAGTCAGACTGAAGAATTTAGCATTGAACTAGAAAAAATATAAATAGTTCCGGACGGTTTAAGCTTTTTTTCTGCGTACGTACGTACGTACGATTTGCCTGCTTCCTTAAGCATGTCGTATTTAGTTAGCATTTCCAGCTAATCCTAGTAGCATATGTACCTATTATACGGATGGTTAAAATAAAATGCTGGCTGATTTCAACTCATCAACGTAAATCCCTACGTAATCGGAGGATTTTCTTTTGCATAAATTACCAATAAAAACGGAAAGCGCGTGGAGTAATGAGTAGGTAAAAGGATGATGATGACAAAATGGTTTTGGGTAAGCTTGGATCAAAAGGAAATGTTTTGTTAAATACTTTTACTTGCCTATTTACCATTCTTTAATCCCTACTAAAAGTATACTCATGTTGAAATGCCGGTCTTGTTCGGGATTCAGGATTTGCAATAACACGAGTATTGAGTGATCTTCTAAAAATCTTCCAGAAAAAAAAACTCACAAATACATTTGCAGAAATACGCATTGCATCCTGTTTTTGTATGTAATTGCAATTTCTATGTGAATTGTTTGCCGATGGCACATGGCCAGATTAGGTATGTTTGTGCTATATGTATGTATTTGGTAGATATAAGAATTATGTGCTTAAACCCAAGTCAATAAATACGTATATTATATAGGAATTTATTACACTTATCGTTAGAATAGGAATTGCATACTCGGAATTTCCGTCTCTGCCCACCTCTATTAAGAGTCATTTTTATTTTCCACTAAAAAACCACTTACTTTCTGGAACCCGGAGACGAGCGACAGGGAAGGAGAATAATAGGCTGCGTGTTCACTTGTTGGCCACATGCCACTGATTTTTTCCCCTACAAGCTGAGCAATGCAAACCAAAACCGGTATAAAATCATATCTAACAACCTTGGAGGAGATGTAGATAGTACTACGGGCTAAGCTAATCTCATTAAAAAGTGTTTGATTTCATCCGTTTGACAAAAAAAGTGTCTGAAGATGTGACGGAATACGTATGGGATCAAAAATCGAAAATGGAAACTTTTTTGGATATGGATTAACCAGTTTAGAAAAGTGATCATTTTGAATACAAAGTCGCTTCAATAATATAACAATGACTTATCAGCCAGATAGTAAAGCAGTGATGTGACCCATCATCGTGTAGCTGATGATCTTATTCACAAACAGGCTTCTAAAAATCAGGCTCTCTTGAAAGCACATGGCAAAAATATTCCTACATAACCTCCGTCCTTTGAGACGTCTCGAGTCCTTAGATGTTTTCAAGGCATGAATAAAAGGGAAAGTATAATTTGGTTAAGTTACATAAAAGGAAGGGAGCGGAAATGTCTGAGAAATATGGCAATTTGTTCATTCAAGCACTTCCGCTTCCCTCCCTTCCTTGTTGTTTTCTTACCAATTTTCGTTCTGCCAGAAAAGATGCCGTTTTTGTTCCTGATCTTTTGTTCTTTCCATTCTGAAAGCGTCAATAATACAAATACGTAGGGAATCATTTGATACGAAAGAAAGGGGCCAAAAAAAGGAAAACTGTTCTGTCTCATGTGATCTGATCTGATAACAGATACAGAAAGGGATAGGGGAAAAACAAAACGATCACATATGTGCATACGCACCCTACTTTTTTTTTTGTAAATGCTTATCCTGATGCCTTATCTTATATGAAGAAATGCGATATAATAGGTGGCGTGATTTCTTTTTTCTTTTCTTATTTCTCGAGATGTCACAATTCTTTGGGTCAACTTCATCCCAGTCGTTCATGCAATGAAGTTATCTTTCCTTCCTCTTTTTTTCTGGGAAAGAAAGAAAGAAAGAAACGCTTCCCGGCCTCTCTGATTTGATGCGATGCCATTCTGTATGTGTGCCGGAGAGAGTGGATGAGTTTACTTTCTTTGATGCTGCTAACGATAAAGTTAGGTTGTGTTTGTGTATTAAGTTGGACTAAACTTGTACTAACGTACTTTGCTATGAATAGTCTACATCTTTCATTATTCATTTGATTCAAATGGTTCATTTTTCTGAGAATTGATTTATGGCAAAGGTAAAACATTTTTAAGTAGAATGTAATAATTAACTAGGGCTATTGTCATTCAGACAATGTAACAGTTCGAAATTTTTATTCATCCAATACAGATTGGTAAGTAGAATAAATAAAAAATATGCCATACAAATTTCTTTACAATCAGTCTCTTTAAAACTCAATTATACTACTTAGGACTTAATTATCTTTTATTTTCAGGACTAGTGGAGTGTGATGTGAAGGAAGAAAAGAATAGTAAGTACAGTGCAACTATTTCTAAACGTTTTCGTTATCAATAAATCTAGTAGACCAATAGTGACTTTACATTTCAAAAATTTTAATCGTTAATTTTCGAAATAAAAATAGTGATAAAGCATGCATAAACAGATTTATAATTCTGTTCATGCATACTATAAGTGTACATTATTATTTAAGCAAAGAATATTTCTATTGAAATGGAGATTACAATTTCACATAAGGTATAAGTTAACGAAGTTGATGTGAAAAGATTTATCTGTTCTGATTATTGACTTCTGGAATACTGTTCGTAGCCATCCCTTGTGTAGACATCGGATTGGTATGTTAAAACGTTCAATCGAGGAAAGATTTCCCATATACTGGATTTGTACAGTTGACCCCTGTGCTGTGTGATTTCGAGGAACTCACAAGTGTTTGGCCAGTTTGCCGGAAGGTTTGATCGGGCCGAAATAGATGTTTCAAAAGTGTAAGTGAAGTCTCGTAGTTGAGGGGCATCGTCTTCTTCGTGGTAGCGGCATGAAAACAAATGGATATTCTCAATGAGCGGAAAGCACAACATCAGGATGGAGTCCATAGAATAATTCAGATCTCGGATTTCAAGAGTTTTCAGAGTTGCTGGAGCAGACAGATATGGTTCCGTTGGTTCCGGTGCCCTATCGTAAACAGGCCCCTGTAGACGCAGCGTAGTTAGTCGGGTTGTAGGCGAAAGTTCGTTAATAACTTCCATGAGACTTGCGTAGAAGGTTCTTCCACCACGTTGGTATGGAAAGGTAAGTCCAAGCTTGGTCAGGTTGGGCATGCTAACTCCAAGCAAGTTTCTGAAACTATGGGTGAAGCCGAGCACGTGAAGCTCTTTGATGCTTGGCCACTCCAGTTGGCGGATTCGACTCCAAGTGTCCGCTGAAACGATTAATTTGCGGAGCTGTAAATGATGTCGTTGAATCAGCCCTTCACAGATAGCATCTTGCTCTTCATAGGTAGTTTCAATCGTTTCCAGCTTTGGGAGGAGGGGGAGAGCTTCAGCATCAACGGGAACATCTCCATATCCCCAATACAATGAACTCAAGGTCAGTTTCTGCAAATTTGGAACCAGTCCGACCAAGTCGGTAGTTAAAAATCTGGATATGTTTTGCATTCTGTCATGATAAATGCCGTGATCCATTGCGGAATCGAGATCCGAGATAACGTCTAAGAAACGGATTTCATTTCCAAAGGACTCCAAAAAGCTGTAAAGTGAACCCCACCAACCGTCGACCCCATTATCTTGTGCCCATGCTTCAACATTGTCAATGAAATAGCTATGTCCCAGAATCAAAATTGCGTATCTTCCAATGAAGGGGTTCCAACTCTGCATGCCCTCACGAGCTGGAAGATCCATAAGATCCATGCCGTTTCTAAAGCGTATGACGTTCCTATTACCAATCTCCATCTCCTTCACAGGATAGATAAAGTTGAGCAGTTTTGGATCGATGTCATCATCGTTGTGCGGTTGGATGGAGGGATGATTTTCCAGGAACCGGTCCATCCCATCTTTCCAGCGCATGCAGACCAATCTGCATTTCAACATGTCGCTCCCCGAAAGCAATCTGTAGAAATGGGGGAGTGCAAGTTCAAACGCCCAACCGACCTTGGATGGCTGAAGAATCACTTCAAACTGCTTGCAAGTGTGGTAGCAGCTCCAGAGATCCTTCCCATTCGACAACTTCTCCAGGACTAGCATCCAATCTATCTCGGTCAATAATGAGTGGGCCAGCCTTCCTCCATTCCTAATTTGATGTCCCCCCTGACGTTCTTCTAACATCGCCACCCTGCTCTTTAGCTGGCGTATGAGATTTTCGTTCTCCCGGACATCCCTACTGATCTGAACTGCCATATTTTTCCATTCTTCTACTTTAGATTCAAGCTGCTTCTGTTCTCGTCCTAGTTCTGCAAGGTGCCGGACATTTCGCTCCCATTTCGTTTTCATCAATTCCCATCCGGCGGGGCCGAGAGACTCCATCACAATTCTCCGAAAATCTTCCAGCTCTCTGATTTTCTCCTGCAATCTTGCAATGTCCCCTTCTCGGGCCGCATCATTGTCATTTTCATCCATCAACATCTTCGATTGCGTAGTATGGAATGTCACATTAAAACTTACATTCAATTCCTCCCAGATTTATACAATTCAAACAAAGGCAAAGTCACAATGATGACACGGCCATGAATGTTACCATCTGGTTACCATTTAACTACAAATAAGTACACATATTTTTTTTGCAAATAATCTTACTTAATTGATCCCCGGTAACGTTGACACACATAAGTTGGATTCCATAATGACCTTTTTGTCTCGACTGCAATCATGCTCCAGATTATAATAGTGCCATAATAAAACAACATCAGAACCGCATTTACCGTCACAAAATTAGTTTTCCATCTAAGAGCATGACAACTTACATTTGTGATTTCTCCCAGCTAGAAACACAGATCATATGTATCAAACTATGACAAAAAGTGAAAGCCCTTCTCCTGATTCATACTTCTGTGTCAGACAACCGTAAAAGAAAAGGTTCCTCTTCCGTTCCGCCACCAACGTTGTTATACGTAAGAAACTAACAAGTCCACGAGAGAACCCCCCGCTGGTGTCAAAGACTCAACCCGGAAACAAACCATTTCTTACCCATGGCTCTTTCCCCCCGCTAAAAAAATGTGACACAGTTGTGTCGGCTTATGCTCAAACATCCCTTACACGGATTTAGGAAAACGGGATGAAACAAGTTGGGAAAAGAATATTACTAAACATTTCTGCATTTTTCACAACTAACGTGCATCAACCATATTCCGCCAAAGAGGTTCAACGAATGCATGGATATCTTTCCCTGTGCCAATCCTTTGTTATTTCCATTCTTTTCTAAATCTATCAAAGAAATGTAAAAAGTTGCTCCTCAAGAAAAAAAATGGATAAGCAACATGAGCGGAAGACGGAAGGAGCGTGCGATTCTCCCTTCCCTTACATGATGAATATGATATTATCCGAGATAATATATGCAAGAGAGATTTCTTTTTGATATATTTACCCAGTGTAAAAAAAGCGTTCCCCATCTAGTCATTCGTAACATGAGCAGCTGTAGTAGTAGTAGTACTCATACTCAAGCATTCAACTCTCCCAGTCATATGATTTATATTCAGGACCATTTGTCTAGCACTAAACTAGATATTTTTTTATTCCGGTTTTTAAACAAGAAAGACCAGGGAAAGAAAAAAATAATGGATCTTTGTGCAGTCATCTTTCTTTCTTCCTTTTTTGTTTTTAAGCTGGAGGCTGAGAAGAGGAGAAAGCACTTTCCTGTACAGGAAGCAGCACAAAAGTAAGAATGCAGTTGTTTCAGTTTTAGACTTTCTCTTGCTGCTATAAAAATGGAGAAAGGTAGAAAATGCGGCGTCCTCTCTCCTTTTATATTGTACCTAATGATAATGCATGTGCCATTCAAAGGGACACCATTCCATACGGTTTTTCTTAACGGAACGCCATGATCCTGATGGGAAAGGATAAAGTGGATAATGCTAAGCTCAAAAATTACTTTTCCCCGTGAACAAGCATCAACAGTCAGATAATGCTCTATTGCATTTGCTGACAAAGTGAAAGGTTACTACTATCATGTCATAATGGTAATGGTGCAGCTACACCATGCAGTCACTACAGTGTAGTCAAATGTCTTTCAGCGGAACATGCACAAAAGTGGAATGTCGGGAGTTAAGGAACAACCACCCAGGCAGGATTCCGAAGACCCAAAGTGGAAAAAGAAAGATTGCGGGAATTCTTTTGAGAAATGCAGGAAACGAGAAAAATGACAAAGGTAATATGTATCTAGCCAGCTTATCCCATAATTCACTTTGATCAAATGGACTGCATTTTTTTCTGAATAAAAAAGTGGAAGTGGAATATGTAGTAATGCAATGCATTGTGTAGTTTTGGTCTGTAAAAAACTGAATTATCAAAGATAAGTGTATTGTTGCAGCATGCATAATACATTGCAATATGCTAAATAAGTAGAGGCAACAGAGCTAATACGATAATCTTACTGTTTTTTTTACTCCCATGTGGTATTGCGTATGTACCTACACGCATTTACGTAAATCGTCTCTGCCTCGTTCCGTTTCTTAACAATCAGCAATGCCGTGTAGTAGAGACTAAACTCGGTAAGAAATTGCTTCAAAGATGGTTGAATTGAAGTAAAGTGGAATTGCAGAGCTAACGCCAACAACTCCGGCAAAAAAAAACAACTGTCGGGCAAAAGTAAACTAAACGAATCCTGACAGTTTCCACTCTCCATCCAGAGTAGAGAGTGAAAGATGAACAGAAATATATTACAACCCAAACCCAAAAGTTATTTTTGGGGATGAGATGAGATCGAATGCCGATCCCTTTGAACCGGTGAAATTAGTGTCACGAGTGGGTTGTTCTAGGAAGAATACTGTAATTGTAAAAAGGGTGAATCATGTACCCTTTTAGTTTTAATTGCACGTTCCCTCCCACTCAGGTAGAGACTTATCCTTTTTATTTTTTATTTTCCCATGTCCCAGTTCCCAATAAAAGTTTCAGTGTCCTGTCTTGTCCTGTCCGACCTAATTTATTTATTTTGTTCTGTGTTCCCGTTGATTTGATACCGTTTCCCGAGGTTAGCAAAAAAAGAAACAAGGTGTTTCTTTCCCCGATGCAAACTGGTGATTGCGTCATGCATACTGTATCTGTCTGCCTCTCTCCCTCCCTCCCTTCAACATTCATAAATAATGTCTAATCTCATTTTCCACACTGATGAAAACAGCAATCAAAGAGATTAGAGTTAGTTGTTGTATGGTATATGCGTGAAAAATCAGGAGGGTGGAGGTTGTTGCATGTTTCCGCTCCACTGAAGCAGCATCCTAATTGTGGAGGTAAAAAACTCCACTGCAGTCACCCCAACTTACTTTCTCACTTTGTTAGAGATTTTTTTCATGTATCAACCGTCCCAACACTAATTCACAGGGAATTCGGATGAAAGTTCCAAAGATTGTATATCATTTCATCACTTTCTTCTTTTTTTTTCTACCCTGTCATGCAGTTTACCCCATCTCATCCCTCTCCCTTGTCATGTATATTTTTGTGTGGGTTATTGGCATATTGGTTTTTAGCACAGCGGGAAGCACGCATGCCTTGCTCATACTCCTTCCATACGGAATCTTATTTTTTTTCAATAGGGATCCCTCAGCTTCCATACATGCCCAGACATCAGGCGTACATAAAAAAAAACTTTCTTTTTCCCTTTCCTACTTAACTCAAGTAATTTTTTTCTGTGCTGGGAAAAAGGAGAGAAGGTAATACATAGTGATGCATGTTCACAGAAAGTCAATCAGAATTAGGGAACTTTGATCCCATATGTCTGGCTTAGTTAAGAAATCCATTGTGTAACCATTTGGGCATGAATGAATGAATGAATATGTATAAGCCATGCCATAGCGGCTATAAGTCTCTCTGATCTAATTCCGATAAAAAAAACTATATGGAAAAGTTTTTCTTCTTTCTTCCTTGAGCCAGTTTTTTTTTATATGGGAACAGTTGTGCTGATGCTGATCAACTACATCCATATCCCGTCTAACTTATAAAATGGCGGAGTTTTTTCTCTCGTGACATGTAGCATGTAACAACTTTCACTTTCCCCCGTCCCATCTCATTCCGATATGCCTTAAGAGTCTGGCTACAAGGAAGGAACTTAACTGCAGAAGCCATATGACTCTATCTATAAGACAATGTTTTTCTTAATTTTTTTCCCTTCGTTTTTTTTTGTGCTCGGATGGGAAGGAATGAAGGAGAGCCTTAAAAGATTAAATATGAGTTGACTTACGTGGGGAAAAACTGCTCCATGAATTTCCCAGGGTGAACGGCAACATCACCACACACACCAGCTTTATCCTTATCCAGAAAAGAAGCTACCTAACCTAATACCATACACCACCCACCACCACCCGACCCGCCAAGGAAGGAATGAATATGCATGCTTGCTTACTTACTATTCGGGTCTTAAGAGAGCAGAGAACTCGGGAGGATTTTTTTCTGAAAGTAAAGTAAAAATTTGAGAAGAAGAAGAAAACGTGCAAATAAGGAAGGAAGGGAGATCCCTTCCTAAGATAGGCTTACTAACTCCTACTCATTTATATATACTCGTATGCTCCTACTCAATATTTTTTTTGGAGATCTCCTCCAGTATACCTACTTACTTACTTAAGAGAATAGAGAGCACTTTTCTCCTCGAGTGTGTGAATTGTTCAGGGTAAGCAGGGACTTAAACAATGTCGCGTATTCTCAGCTATCTACATAAATCATATATGATGATGATGATGAAAGGAATATCGTAAGAGTACTTAAGGTCATATGTACCTATATTAGTTTTCCTAACGTCCTACATCACCTACTTCACTTTCACAAAAAAAGGACGTCGATGGAAGAAGTAAAGTAATATGTGTGTTTTTTCTTCCTCCGCAAAAAACTAATGTTCTCTTATTTTCTTCCTCATGACTAGTACTTTTTCGTGAAGCAAATAAGTAGGTTACCTTCCTCCCTTGTTACTGGCACATCTGCAGTCATCCACTTTTTTTGGAGGAAAAGGTCTCTTCGTTATTCCACTGCATTAGCGTTTGGGTCAGGGAAAGTGAGGAAAAAATCCTCCTCTGAGTGAGATTAGAAAAAAAACTGTTGACACTGTTTAGTTAGTTAGATGAAGAGGTTCTGTATCAGTTGAACTGCGTATTTTGCAGTTAATATTTAAGGAATAAATACGGAATGGCTACTGACTGTATAGCCTTTTAAAGATTTGTAAGGGATTGAGTGGAGGAGTACTTTTTCTCTCCTGCTTTCTCCCTCTTCTGTTTACTTTTACGCTTTCGGCAAAGATAAGGATGCTGCTATGTACACACACAGCACACATTAGACTCTGCCTCTGCTACGTATCAACTTTGTTTATGTACTCATTCATCTACTTTACTTTCACTTTCATGCCTCATGAAGTGCGTTTCAGGAAATGGCTACAGTTTATTTTTTCCCCTTCTATTTACTTAACAGCTGAGAAATATTTCTTAAGAATAACGAATAACATCAATAATAAACAATATTATGAGGAGGGTGGAGGGTGGGAAGTGTCCAGGAATGACATTCTAACTGGTATTAAGTTGTACCCCAGTCCATGTACCTAACCTAACAACCTATAAATGCCCAAACCAAACCACGAAACATTATTAAAGCCATTCACCAGCCACACACACACACACACATGGACTTGGACATCTTCAATTTCTGGTTTTTTGCGCTGTTTTCTCCTTTCTTTATTCACACAACTCACCACCCACCACCGCTGCCACTGCTCCTGCCACGACAGTTTTTTTCCCATTTCGGATTTTTGTGGATATATTTTTTTGTCCGCCTCCCATTCGCAATGGTTGTCTGGACAGGGGAATGTCAGGGAGAAGCAAATTTATTGACACTCTAGGATTGAGTTTCGAATGAGACCCTGCTGTTTGATATGGCTTGATAGGGCAGGGAGGAAAAAAGATCTTGCTCCGAGTCGAAGGTCCCCTCATTCTACTTTCACTTAAGCGTCTTTTTGGTCGCCTGATTTTTTCTCTCTCTAAAAGATATTTCGCAATTTTGGTCCCGCTGC
>JAQGAI010001827.1:0-13651 GCA_034696905.1 Lepidocyrtus violaceus
ACTTTGCCTTCTCATGTCCTAATGTTAACCCCCCTAAGCAAAATTATTTTAAGTGTGTAGTTAAACTGTATAATCGTATAATATAATCAACGTAAGTTTACAAAGTTAACTTTGCAGTTAGTTTAAGTATTGTCAGTTTAGGATTTTAAATCCTGAACTGGAGAAAGGTGAGTTGTTTATAACTGTCAAGTTAAAAGATCATGTGATGTAATATTGCCTGTTTATGTAGATAAATAAATGTTGGTTTCGTTGATGGACAGTGAATAATTTCTATTTAAGTCAACATTAATTATGATATATTACAATTGGGTAATGATGTGATCATTTTTTAATCTTGTTGCAGGCCTGGCGATCCCGGAAGCTTGAATCTACGCGTAGGCAAATTCAGATCTCCGTCAGCTGTTAATTTTGTTAATAGCTCATAGCTTGTAAGTTTTATTATCAATTATGAACTTTGTAACTGGATGGTGTGCTTATCAACCGTATCAGTAGATTTAAGTTTTGTATACTTTTACTGTTGTTGATCACTTCTAATTTGTAATATTTGTAGATTGCTCGTTCAGTCAAATTTTCGTTTCAACGAACATACAAGTCAAAATGTTTGCTCGGATCCGCCGATTCATTCAAAGAAACTTTGGAACCATTGCCGTTGGCGTCCTGGCACTCCCGATGTTCTACCGCTTGACTAGATTTACAGCGAAAAGGTACCTCACCTACAGACAACAACGAGCACATGAGCGGATAAAACAATACAAGAAACAGCAAATGTTCGAGATGATGGAGGAAAACTTCGAAAAGACCTTCCGTACCTGGTTCGAACTAATGCAGAAGAGCATCAAGGAGCGCTTGAACGCGGAAAGGATTACAGAGCAGCTAAGGAGTGGAAGAGGGGATAAGCTGGAGAACTGGAGGGAGTTGAAGATTGTCGCATTCGCCAGAGTCCTTTCCTACGTCTACGGTTCATCCATGCTCACAATCCTCCTCCGAGTCCAAACAAATGTTATCAGTGGACTGTTGTTTAAGCAGTTGGAAGACACGCCAGCTAATTTGGACATTTTGAGGGGGAGTGGAGAATTTGGTGGCGGGGATGCCCCAGCATCGATGAGTTCCGAATATTCTAAACGAAACTTTATAACCGATGAAATTCAAGAAGACTACATGATTCTAACCCGGCATCTGTGCACCGAAGGGGTCACCGCGCTCTGTGATGTGATGAAAGAGAAAAGTAGGAGAATCGTGGAAAATCTCTCGCTAAAGCAGAAGCTAACGGTTGGGGACATTGAACAACTGTTCGCTGCGATCCAGGGCAAGGACATCAGTGATGTCAAAGAGCTTAATGACTGGTCTCCAATAACGGAAGCGTGGTACTACATGTTTTCTGAAGAATCCAAAATCCAGTTTCTGTACCCTTCCCAGACTTACCTAAAGACGTGTTGGAGTAACGAACGGGAAGCCTTCCTCCGGACATTGGTCGGGGAAGCCTTTGACCTTGTCAATTCCGAAGATACTAGAACCATTTTGAAGTTCCTGGAGTCCCAAGGAGTCAATTATTATTTGGATCGCATCTCTGAATTTATAAATACTGTTCCCCAAACCGTTGATAGTGATTCCTCTCAGTCATCTGATGGAGCGCAAGCATTCGAGCGGGAGCAAACGGATTTGAAGGTGGAAAACTGTGCCGCAGTCGCTAAGCTGATTCCCATTATGAACTCATTCATCAACTTACAATATTCCGATGACTTGTGGGCTGCTCTTCTGTTGCGCAACCAGTCACTTAAGTTGTTCAGTGCAAATATCTATGAGTCATACAGTTCTAAAACCTTCGAAATCGAGTAATGTACATCTCTTCCTTCTTTGTTCACTTTTACCCACTCAACTTATTCCTATAACTGAACCCGCCTATTGCATTTTTACTACCAATTGTTTTATCGTATCGTAAGTATATGGTGATTTTAAATCAAATAAATGTCAAACTTATCCACATTTGTGTTAATTAATTCGTTGAATTTAATTCTTTGTATCATAGTAACCTAACTAGTATAATTCGTTTTCATCATTTTATTTCTATAATAATGATTTAGACATTCAAATTTACGATTTGAAAAGCAAGTGATCATTGGTATTGGTGCGGTGTAGGCGTTCACCTGTAGGCGTTGTTGCAGAAATGGAAATCGATAGAAATACCTCTTTAGAATTTAGCTGTTTCATAAAATGTACAATAGAGCACGATTCATGTTTCCTCCGTCATCCCTTTCCAAATTATCCAAATCATGAAGATGCAGCAGTATGTAACTGATGTGATGAGTACAAAATCAGATAATGAATGGCCAAATATAGAACAAAATCCACCGCAAAAATCAGGCATGAATCTTTACGTTTTATTTCAACATTCATTCGTGAAAGTAAATAGAATACGTCAAAAGTGCAATGATGATTTTTTTGTGATAGGTAATGCTGAAGTGGTATTGATATTTGATATATGACATTGGCGACAAACAAAAATACATTTTTTCATATTAAGCTACACATATTGTAGACATTATTCTAAACAAACTCTGACCAGAACGGACACACTTAAGTAGATGAAATCAAGAAAGTCGATACTTTTGGATTGGGAGTTGAGAAAAACTATTTGTAACATCAATAGATAACTGAGTCTAACTGTAGAGCATAATAATTATTTTACACAGTAACAATGGTGTTTGTTTGAAAGAAATACAGTGAAAGAGTGACATGTATGGTTGTATACACGCAAATACATTGTTAGGTTGGATTGTGAATTGTTAAAGATAAATTCACCAAATACAATATTTCAGTTTTCCGTTACACATGCATAACACCGAGAATATCTTTGTACGATTATTTTTTAAATGTTGTAGCTTAGTACATTAATACATTGATCAGCCTAAATCTACTATTACTAGCATCAACAGTTATCACAGTAACTAAACCAAACTTCATATATAACAAGAATAAAAACCGGAGTACGAAAATCTCTTTTCTTTAGAAATAAAAATTACTTTCCTTCTCGTGAACGAACTAAATATTTATGACATCAGATGCGATTTGTATATAGATAAGGTAGCAATACATTTAAATAAAGTGTTTAAACTGAGTTTTTCCCACATAGTGCAGCGTCCTCCGTTAAATCCGTGAAGGTACCGCCGTCGTCCTCATCCCCGCGTTTGGGGTTTTTTGGATCCATTTCAGCCACCAATCTCACAGCTGCCGCTTGGACTGGGCCGGAAGCGGCAGTGTTGTCACCACCATCTGAGGTTGACAGCAGATGGGCTCGTTCCTCGCGTAGTCCACCGGGATGCCGATATACTCGTGAGGGCATAACGTTCCGAACCGTGTTTTCTGTCAAGTTGATGAAAAGCAAAGTATATTATTATAATTAACTGGATTTGTTGTGGTGTTGCAAATAGTGTATATTTTCGTACTCATCACTCCAATATGTTCTTCCAAATCCTGCTTCACATCGGAAATGTCCCACATTTGACAGAATGACTCACAGCAATTCGGCTGCTCCGCGGCCATATCAACGTACGCCTTATAGGAGAAAGCGTAATGATGGGCCAACGCCGCGAAAAACATTTCAATGCATATGAGGAAGTTTTGAAGACTAGAGGATATGTCCTTAATATCGTTCTTTTCCGTCGTCCCAAACACGTTGGCAATGATCCCGGTGTTGACCAAAATGGAGATAGCTACCCCTTGGCTGAAAACAATTAAAAAGCACAATTAACTATCTGATGATTAGAAGAAGAGTTTCAATCAAAACTCATTTTAGCATTTATTTTTTCTGCCTCTTACAAAAACGAGAAGAAGACGACTGCTTTGATGCATATGAATTTCCCGATTGGGCGCATTGGCTGGAGTTCATCCTTGTTGGCCCGATAGAATAAGACTAGACAATACATAGCCACAAACTGGGAAAGATTATTGATCGCAATTATGTACGGGAATGCCATATCTGATCGGTATTCATCCTCCCCATATACTCCAAACAACTCGCAAATACTGTAACCAAAAAAATAAAACCAGTAATGACGAATTATTTCGGAGAAGCAAATGATCAAGTCTCTCACGTTATAAACACCTTCAGCAATACTTACAATGCAATAAATGTTGTCAACGGTCGAAATATCGTGTACTGGAGGATACCGTGTTTGCACTTGTGGACAAACTCTTGTCCCATCTCCCAATCCCGAACACAGCATAATGGGAAGAAGTGGTGAACCTTTAAATATAAATACAACTTTAGTCAGGTCAACTGTTGCGAATTATAAACCTTGATTCTGTATTACATGGTACAGTTGAAGTCTTACTTGTGGCTTCATTTCTAAGTTTGCTTCGAGATCCATTTCCGCATTCAAGTAGTTGAGGAGAAACTTCATGAAATTGTAAATCACATAAGCTTCATAGCATTCGCGAAGTGAGTTGCAATAAATTGAATATTCAGGGGCAAGAAGTCCGATCCACTGTTCAAAAATTAAAATTACATCCTAATTAAAGCATACCGATTAGCAAGCATAATTTCTGGTCCACTATTTGTATGAACTCACCGCATCCAAAGCATAAATTGGCACCATCCATAAAATTCTGTTGACAGCAAAATTTATAAATAAACAAACAAATAAAATTGACTTAAAACACACCAATTAATTTGCATAGGTATCTATGTATATCATTAAAGTTAGGAATTGGCGTTACTAACCGTATGACATGTTTTTGAAGGTACGGTTTCGTGTAGTGGACTAAATGCTGGGTTATTTCCCAAAATGAAATGGGGATTGCCAACAAAGAAAATACTCCCCCAATCAACTGCGTTCGCTGCTGTTTACTGCAGTCATGGCCCAAGCAGGTTAAAACTAAAGATGGCACCAACACACACAAAACGATTGTGTAGCTGAGGATGAAGAACGGGCGGATCCATAGACGCCAACGTAAAAAGCAATGGAAGCACCATCGACCAAGTCGCGCACACAATTCTCCGCAGCTCATTGTAGCTTGATGTCGCTGTTCGGACTTGGCAACTTGCTTGGATAACTGGTAATGATTGTCTGACGTTATGAGTGGAGTTCTGTATAATTCCCAGTCAGCTTTTGAATTCTAATGCACCTAAAAATAAATTATTTACGGTTAAATTGTTTCACATTCCAACATAAGAACATCCACAGTAAGTAAATATTTTGTTTATGAGATGGACCAATCGTCAGTAAAATGTGCATTATAATTTCACCTGATTTCTCTACAGCCGCCTTATCAATTATGTCCTGCGTATACTATCCTTGCTACAGTAGTTAGTACATTATTCGGGAATATCTTCTGTGTTTATCCTGAGAGCAAAGAAGGAATCCAGTTTTCGCTCTTTGGTAATTGCGTTACAAAAGTAATTATCTAGTTAGCTTCTACTTCCAGCAGCCAGTACCGGATGGGGATGGATTCTGATTTTTATTTCCTTTGTCATCAAAAATATCAATGTTGTCAAGTAGTAGATCTAAAAAAACCAATCCAAAAAAATTGTTTGAAAAATTAATAATGAATGAATAAAATACGCAATACATATACAATACAATACTATTTAAAAATCTACCGTCACTGTGGGACCCACACGTTCTGGAAAGTTTTGGCGTCTGTAGGAGATCAAAGACGAAGAGACGGCGGCTGAGTCCAGTTTAATTTACTTTTAAAAATACTGCTGAAAACCTATGATTGATGATCAGGAGGTCATGTACGGAAACTATAATAATACTTTTAGAATTCGGTATTCATTGACCGTGGTGTCAACGTGTTGAACATTTAATTGCAAAAAATGCAATCAGGAATAAACTACTTTATTTAGCTGGAAAATTAGGGACCTAAAAACTAAACTAATAATAATACATCAACAATGCATAAACAGTAGAACGTTCCACCCCAGCTAAACTATATCTAAATCCCTCAACAGTGTGACAGTAACCGAGTTATTTCTGAGACGTGACGTTACAACAAAGCAAATCCAATCACTTTCCGAGTATCAGCATTTATCAACAGTCAACAGGAGTTCATTATCCTTACAACCAACAATACAACAATTAACGACAAAAATAGTCAATCAATTAGTGATTTGGATTATTAGAGATAAAAACTACTGGATACAGTTCAGCTAGATTCAACAGCTGAAGACGGCTATTCCCTACATCTTGCCACTTTCACTGAATTCACCAACCCGACTTGTTTTTCCCGACATATTGCATATCTCAGCTTATGGACTAGTAGTTCCAATTCCAACAATCAAGTACGACTTAAATTTTACTCCAGTTAAGAATCTCCATCGTTATCATCCTCATTGCTATTAATCCTTCTCATTTCCCTAAGTTTTGGTGGAATAGCAGCACACTTAAAACGTTGAAAGTAAACAACAACAAGCAACAACGCTCACGTCACATAACCATGGATACTTTTAACTCAACTTATGAGTTATCGTTAGGTGTTGGAAGGCGGAGACGAGAAACGTTCCAAGGTGTTAACCTGTCTTCTTCTTTTACAACTACGAGTAGAATGCTAATTATAGAGTATCATTAAACCCAACTAACAACAACAAACATCAACAACATTTCAGTTTCTCACATGAGTGCACACACTCCAGTCCAGATTGATCTTGTGATGATGATGATGATGATGATTTTATTGGATGATCTAATGCACTTGTGACTTGAAATGTGATCTTTTGCCTAATGCAAAAATAAATCTACTTTTTTATGCGTGTTGATCGTCCAGCGCAGCAGGAGCAGAGCAGGCTGACCACAAATGATCTTCATTTCTTCAATTCAAGTTCCATCCAAAACCTATTCCATCATCATACAAAACCATCACCAATTCCCTCACTCAAAAAAAAACAGAGTCCATAAAAACCAGCTCAGCTCATACAACATAATTCAAGGTAAAAAAAACTACATCTTTTCAGCCGCAGCTGCTTCGTCCGTATCCGTATTCCGTATGGATTGAGGAGGAGACAGACATATGAGACGCTTGCTGCTTACAGCTTCAGCCCATCATCTATGAAAATAAATAGATTTATATTCGATATTATGCTTTTGGCTTATCAATATTTTATTTTATGTAATGTTTTACCGATACTGGTTCAATTTTGGTGTTTCGTTCGAAAATATTATTACAAATGAATTTTAGATATATCTGCCGCTCTTCAGGTTAAACAATAAATGCAAAATATGTACTTTTAGTTAGTAGTAACTTTAAAAAAAGAAAGTCTTTATGATTCAATAGAGCCTAATTAGTTTAGCATGACGACTAGATTAGATTAGATCACAACATATATCCTACTTTAAATCAATGAAGCAAATAATATTTTATTAAGCTTCTCCTCCACATCTTATAACAATGGAATGAATGCTGATTTGTAGAAGTGTGGATCATTGCATAGTGCGAAAAGTCTGACTTGGCTCAATACTTACTTTTCTTTATGCATGACTTTTCATGTATCTATTTTTCTGTGCTACACAATATTATCGAAGCAATTGAAGATCATTGATAATATGATGGGGGTGACTGACTAATGATATGACCTATTACACCAAAATGCTAACAATATGGCAATAAAATCCCATAGCGGTGTAGTAGCTAGGCTCCAAATTATAGATCATCAAATGAGACACATAGTGCAAAAAAAATGCTATATACATACATAGCTATAGCTAGAAGGTAAAAGAAAGCTATAAAAACTGACGTAAAACTGTTGAATGACATCAACAAGAAGGAAGAAAGGAGGACTGGGTCCATACTTTGTGAGTGAACTAAACTACGTGAAGGGAAAGTAGAATAGAAAGCTCAAACCTGACTGGGAACATGGCTATATAGAGCTAGAGTAGAGAAAGCAGCCTGTATTGCATACAGCTGGAAGAAAATGTTTGAACAGGGAATGCAAGCGGGATCATATATTTCCGTTTGCCTCCGGTTTCTGACAATGAGCTTGGGGAAAAGGCACAAATCAGCTTTACGGCAAGAGAAGTCAATCATGCCACAGTTATACTTTCTCTTTGTTCATTTTTAGCAGCTAAACTGATCAACCGGCCGCACATGATTACTATGACTAAACTAGAGGAAAATGGGGCGATATGACACAAAATTGATTAAACTATGAAAAAATGGTATTGTGGACATTATTAAAATATACAACTAACTACAGCTTTACAGTGTTGCATTTTGTGCAAGAAAATCAAATTTCTCTTTTATTTTTATATATATATTTTTGTTCAATAGATCCCTTTCATATTTTTAATTTAGGTATATATCTATATATAATTTTTTTTTTGCATTGGACAAAATATCCACTGAAATTCCTTATATTTTTTGCACTTGCTACACATTAACAATTTCACAGTAAAAAATATAAACTCATAATTATACGGATGTTATTCCAAGATTGTTTTATAATAAAATATGCACACGGAGGATTGTCACTCTCAAAAACGATTTTACCATACATGAAATTCAGGAATATTTTATTTGAGGGAGGAACACATTTCGCTCCCCTCCCTGCTTGCTGATGAGGATCTGACTCTAAATGGACAACGGAACGTATAAGATTAATAATTCAAACTAAATCTAAGACGAATATACAAGGTAAAAATAAAACTATACACTAACCACGGTAAATAAACAATACTGTGCATGACCATTTCATTCTTTCACTATCATCCACCAACTCATTTCATTTCATCGTTTCCCTGCTTTAATGATTTTACTCGACGTACTTAGATTTGTATTAACGTAGTACGTTTTTTATTTTACAATTAGAGACATTTTCTGTGGCAAAAACCAACACAAAATTTCTACCATTTTGTTTCAGCATTCCATCTAAATCTTATTTATCTGAATATCCATCAGTTTTATGTTTAGTTTATTATACTTATAGCATGATATATTATACTTTTTTTCAGTGTGCTGTACATTATACATACTCATCCGCCGGGATTTATAAGTATTTATTACAATACAAACTTTGGTTAAATGTTTAATTTTGTTTTAGTTTTCAATAGTTTTTGGTGTAAGTTTTCAATTATAAAGTTTTAACAAGCTTTATTAGTGGGAAGAAATGGAGAGGAGGAATGGATCTGGATAATTCATAGTAAGCTGAAAGTTATCCAACAGATAACAATTTATTTAAAAAAAAAAGACAATATTGTCAAATGAACAATTAAATAGGTCTTATGCATGCCCACGCTTGCAATTGTGGATTATTTGCTGGTTCTATTATTACGTATGTCACTAGTTAGCATAATATTGGGATCCACCTTTCAGAAAGATTGCGTGAGAATCCGATTCGTATTCATGCCAATTTAAAACTGACACACTTTGAAACGGAATAAGACTAAAACCTACAGGACGGGTTGGAGTAGTGTATCATTAAGATTATAATTTTTTAAAGAAGATTTCTGGGAATGTGAATGTGGATTTTTCTACGCTTTAGACTAACTAGTCCGGTCATGTAATTTCTGCGGAGATGCGCTTGATCGCTACACGACGAAACTGAGCAGTTTGGTTGGAAGGGGCCCTGGATATAGAATATACTTTTATATAGTCCAACAAACTGGAAATGATGGGGTTATCGGTAACAAAGTTATCACCTGTGTTCCATGACTTGACATATCAAACCTGATGATGATGATTATTAAGCGTCAATGAAGATTCCTAAGGCAGCTCTGACTTTTCTTTGTACATCGAAGTAGCAAATAGCAAACCAGACTGATTTGAGTTTGAGGTATACAGTGGCAACGTAGGAATCTTGAACGTTAATACGGACTTAACAGAACAGAAGAATTTAAGAAAACAGGAGGAAATGCACATTTAAAACTTGGAAGTTAGTTAAGAGTCCACGTTTATAACACTGATGGATGACTAACTGTCGATTGGCAGAGTCAACTAGAATATTTCATTATTTCTGTTACGTTGTTCTTGTGTAGTAACGGTAGGAACAAAGATTTTAGGCTCTTAGGTAGTACGATCGATAACTTTTTCCACTTATATTTTACCCTAAATCTAAATCTGATCTACTATTATTCATCCATCTCTCACATCAGTTAAATCTAAACTATTTCAATTGCTAGAAAAGGTGGAGTAAAATTGTGATGGTACATGGTGGAATCCTGCCATATCAACTTAACTGGGTAGGTTCGTAGTCTGTAAGTGGTCCGAAAAAACTAGCAGTGGTGTATTCTTCGAAGACTAAGGCTGTGGATTAAGTGCTCGGTGTAGCTTCGAGTTTTCCTCCCGCATCTCGGATATCTGGCGGGTGAGTTGGGACACTTGGATCTCCAGGGCAGCTATCCGCCTTTCCTTTACCTCCACCAGTTTTGCCAAACGGTCCGTTTCTGACTTTAACAACTAAAATATACAGTTAATGGAATAGCCTATGATTAGGTTTGCTGTAAATAATGCTGCAGTTAGTTATTGCACTATTAAGCTAACCTGATCATGATCTTCCTTCACCCCTTTCACGTCACTGTTGTTTGCTTCGTCATCAGCATCGAGATCAGAATCACTTTAAACGAAAACATTACAAATTGATATAGGTACCTATATTGTCAAACTGTTATAGTTATAACACGACGATGGTCACAGTTTATTTTTTTAACATAGATTCATCATCACCTTTTTCCCTTTGCAGCCGGGGCAACCTTTTCCTCAGTTTCACAACTTAGATTCGATACTTTGGAAATTGAAGGGGGTAAAGAGTTTTCATTATTCTCGTCTTCGCCAGTGCTGCCACCAGTGGACTGTTAATAAAAGAACAAAACGAGTTAATCCTATTTGGTAATTCGTAATGTCAAAATGTAAAAAGGTCAATTGTCAAAAGTCGTTACTTCAGTTGACGGCAGGTGCATGACACCAGTGCTTCGCCTCTTCTCCCGAAGTTTTCTTCTGTCCCTCGCCCCCTTATTACTCTTCCCTGCATGAGCTCCTCTGTAAAATTTGAAGTAACCAAACATTTAAAAATTTGTTTCCAATATTGACATATAAAATTTAAAATTAGTTATTCATTCGATGGTTAAAAATTACATAATAAATCTTTAACACAGCTACATACATATCTAGCATTACGAAAATGATAGTCATGATTATTAAAAACTATATTAATGAAGCTACCTAGGTATCGATCTTTTATCTTTGTTCACGCCCCGACAAATCGGTTTTGGACTTGCATCGTTCTGCTCTACAAGAACTACTGATGTTTGCTCTAACTTTGGAATGTGTGATTCATCTACGTCTTTCTCACACTCTTCTCCTAAACAATTAAATTAAAGGATGACATTAAGTAAAAAATCATAATTACGGAGAGGAGGGCAGTTAATTTTTTATTGTTTTTATATAAGTTTGTTGACATAGTTCTTACTCATACCTCTGATGGGGTAATTGTTAACCGATCGATTTGCTCTGGCTGACCTCACTTTTGCTCTACGGGATGCAATCGCGAACTCGTGCTCCACATCATGATCCTCTTGTGAAACTGATGAGGAAGCCATCTTGGAGATTCTAATCAGTAAAATTTTTAAAATTAAACATACATTGACATTAAAAATAGTAATTTATCTTTATTACTCACTGTTAACTACAGCAATATATACATATACAAGACGGTTTGCTTTCACTTCTTTTTTTCCTTCTGACGAATCAGGGCATGAAAATTTTAAATGGCACATACATACAACAAAGGAATGACATGACAAGCTTGGAGCTTATTTTGTTAATGATGTTTACACTGCCGAATCCGACAATATCAACATGACAGTCTTATAAAAAGAATTGAAAGCATTTTAAACTGCCGTCTCACTTTGATTATAAAGTTTCAAATCAAACACGTTTTTTAAATATAAATCCCAACCTGTTTCCAACACTACTTGGACCTTCTCAATTCAATTTCCGTCTCCAAAACGTTGCGTCACTGCTTTCTAATCCTCTTCTTGCAAAAATAAACTGTACTATTTCCGAAAACTCACTTTACACACAAGAAGATAAGATCTTAATCTGCTCAATCTTCAATCATTTGATTAAAATATGAAACAGGACAAAAACGGACTGACAATAAATTTTAATCAATCAATCAAGGACACAGTCCATCACCAAACAAAGCATGTTATGAAATCTAATAGTCCATTCACATCACATAATTAATTATTATGTTCAATCCAGAAAAGATTTTGTTTAATCCGATCGTCTGCTACACCTTTGAAATATTAGGAAAACTCTTTCAATTCATGAATCTAAATGAAAGGAAGATAGTACTAAAACACTATTGTAAATCTCCTCCAATGACTGACACAACAGTACTTATCTACTGCTCTAGGTCACTGTTCATGTCAAACTTTTTCCTCTTAAAGCTATTATTACACTACCACAAATCAGATACAAATTAGTTCCTCTGTGTTATTTGTAGCTTAAGACTATTTACCTACAGCCCTTCTCTCTTTTGCCTACATTGTACATACATATATAACTTCCTCCTACATATTTTTTTGGCGTTTTTTTTTCTTCTTCTTCTTCCTTTCGCTAATCAATAATAGACTGAGACTTGAAGAGAAAGAGAGAGAAGAAAAAACTACTTCATTCGATTCTCTCCTGCTCATATCATAAAAGGTTTGTAGGTTATTTATGCTTTTGCAATACATGGTTGATGTTTAATACTTTGATAGCCCATTTCTAGAAACTTTTTAGACGCATACCTTGTGACTAATTTATGGATTTATATAATATACCACCACCTTAATAATAATACATACATACATGAAAATACATACATATTCGTAGTTTTTTATTATTTGCAATCCTAAATCATCTTCCTTCTTATTTCATACATAGGTAGTTTTTATCATCTGTCTTAAATAATGCATTGAGCTTTGATGTATTACATTACATATTGATTACATTACATGATATCATGATTTGAAAGTTTATTGTTGTTATATAATGAAAGGTATTTCCTTTCATAGGGTTTCCTTTTACATATAATAATATCCCACAACTCATTCATAATCAATGTAGGTGAGTATGTTTGGCTTTGGTCCTCCTCTCGGCCTCTTCTGCTTTTGGCTAGCTAAGACTACGCAATCCAATTCATTTTTAGCAACGAGAATGCATAGCATAGCATAAATAACCTCTTATTCGACTTCCACCCTTTTTCAACCCCACTACTGCTCCGATATGTACGTACAATGCAATATAGAAATGTCTGTCTGTCTGTCTCCGTCTTTTTTTTGTAAGTCTTTTGACTTGGCTGCTAATACTTACTGCCTTTCTCCATGCTATCCAAGGCATGCATATGGATGGATGGAGGAGTTGCTGGAGGTTTTGAACAAACTGGAATAAATACTGCTGCTGCGTAATAAGAAGAACTATAAAACTTGTGTAGTAAGTAGAGATTCCAAATTCCGCAGTCGGTCCGCTACGGCGCGGCGCTTTACGGGAGCATTCAGGAAATTATGTGACCAACGAGGGATTTTGCACTGCGCTCCCTCGGCTAAAACTTGCAAGCTACCTTGTCCTACTGCACGAAGTGTTCTTCTCAATGAACTTTGTATGTAACAGCTTTGCTGATGTACTTCGTCTGGCAAAATGTCTTTGTTGTACTGACAGCTAGTCAAACCCAGAG
>JAQGAI010001828.1:0-13650 GCA_034696905.1 Lepidocyrtus violaceus
TTGTATTGTATTTTTTTGTGGCACCGGGGATGGAGGTGGAGTGGTGAAAATTGCCTAGCTTTATGAAACTTCCTGTGAAAGTCCAACTGCGCGTAGCATACTGGCAGGCAGTAAAGTGGTTTGACTTCCTTTCTGATGCCTGTGGAAAGAAAGAAAGTTACCTTGAGTAGAATGCATGCATCGAATAAAGCCATAATTATGATACAAAAGGACCATTTTGTCCGGTTACAAATAAGTCATATAATTCGTACTACTGTACGTAAGCATACTGAAAAGTTCGTCTATGTCCCTGAAAACTTTTTCAATGGTTTTTTCCAAGGATTAAATCATCAAATGCATACCCACGCCCTTTCCTGATCTAAAGTTCCTGAGCAACAACATTAAATTTTAATGATGATATGATTATAATGATAAGAGTAGCAGTAAATGATTGTGGCAAACGATCAAATTAATGGTTCAAGAATCTTTCCGGAGTAGTTTCCTTATGTTACCCCGATTGAAGGTCAAAGATAAGAAAATATTTGACCTTGCAAAAACCGCGTCAGCCAGGGTCTTCTTTTCCCCAAATGTCTCGAACTCCAAATTACGGTCAACCGGATCCGGAAAATGTCCCCCCTCGACAAAACAACAACGATGACATTGCACTCCAGCGTAGGAGGGCTAATTTTAACAAGCACAATCACGCAGATCCTCTATCGGAGCGCCAACGATCGGACAAAGGGGGATGTTGCGCAGGTCAGCACTGTTAAAAAAAGGATGGGTAAAATTATAATTTGGAGGAGTAACGAACGGTACTTTATATTATCTTATCTTTTCACATGCAACAGCGTTATGCATCACGAGGTCGGTAGTATCGAAAAATGACCGAGAAGATTATATCCGAACGGTTCTATGCGAACTCGCCGTTTTCCTGCTATACCTTACTATTATCTGCATGGGTAAATAAGTAAATTCTTGTTCCGATTCGTATCATATGAGATCATTATTTCCCACTTTCGAAGCAAAGGATTTTTTTGCAAATTCGTCATTTTTATACTTGGTAATCCTCCCTTCCTTTGTCTCAGTAACGTATGGACTGACCACAACCAATTCTTATTACTACACCCACGTTGTTTCCGATTTATTCCTGGATTCCTCATTTGGAAAGGATGGCACAACCTTCCGAACATCCACAACTATCAATGATTTTTGGAAGGTTTGCTACTTTCATTTTTTTAGTCTCACAATACCCCAAGAAAAGTTTTTAACGCTATGCTAACAGTGCTTCTAATTACTAACTAAATATCCATATTTGACTGTTTATTGCTGTTATCTCACTGTCTAAATCCAGTTTGCCGAAACATCCATGTTGTCCGGGCTGTACTGGAGATACTGGTACGGGATTGTAGACCCTGCCTACGAGATAGCACAACAAGACCGAGCAATACTTTACGAAAACAAACTCATTGGAAAACCTCGTTTAAGACAAGTATATTCAATTAAACTTACTAATTTCTTTGAAGAAAATTACATTTGGATCACTTAACTGGCATGACTTGAGCTGGTTTACCTAAACATGGAATTATTTCTAGCTGCGAGTCATCGAAGAGCCCTGCCCGGTTTCTGAAAAATTCCAGCAAAAACTATTCCGAGTGTGCTATCCCAGCTACCGTGAAAGTTATGAGGATAAGCACCCATTCAGTAACCAACTAGGGGCCCAACATGCCTGGAAATATCACTCGCAAAAAGAGCTGGGTGGGACATCATACTGGGGTCATCTCTCCACATACAGCGGTGCTGGAGCGTATCAGCTACTCGGAACAGATACGGATGAGACCCGTCAAATTATTATCGAACTGAAAAACAATTTATGGATTAGCCGAGCCACGAGAGCAGTATTTCTGGACTTTACTTTGCACAATGCTAATGTGAATTTATTCTGTATCGTTACGTAAGTTTAGTATCGAAATTCTTTGAACGTTGGCTGCTAAACAATTACTGATTATTACATAATATATACAAATACAAATAATTTTTATTTATTCCTTATAACCTATTCTTTAGGCTAGTCTGGGAGTTTCCTGCAACAGGGGGCTTGGTCACTTCTTGGAGCATCCGGACCATCAAAATCAATCGTTATGATACTGCATATGAGACATTTGTCTTTGTGATGGAGTGTTTCTTCTTGGCTTTCACCCTTTTCTACACAATCCAAGAAATATATGAGCTGAGCGTTCGTAAGTGTGGGGATTACTGGACGGACTTCTGGACTTATCTGGATATAAGCCTTTTGATTGTAATAAAAGACGTTGCACACTTTAACTTTCACTTGCTTTCTCTTTCGTCAAGACTCATAATTCATATGATTTTTCTCACTTCGTAGCTTTCCTACTTATGCATCTCGTTCAGCATTTACAAGTACTATCTGCTGGAAAACCACCTGGAAGTTTTGCTCAAAGACGAGACCAAATTTGCCAATTTTTACTGGTTTGGGTTTTGGGAGAATCAGTACATTAACTGTCTTGCTATTGCTGTTTTCCTGGCGTGGGTAAAGCTATTCAAGTACATTTCTTTCAATCGGACTATGACCCAGCTTTCGACAACGATGTCCAGGGTATGAAAACTTGCATCATCAGCCTTCATACAAATTCGACGAAAGGTTTCATGGGAAGAATGTTGTGAAATGCTATTTTATTCTAAATATGTTTAGTGCGCTTCAGATATCGGAGGATTTGCTGTCATGTTTTTTATCATTTTCTTCGCCTTTGCCCAACTTGGCTATCTTCTGTTTGGCACAACCGTAAGAGGCAATATTTAAACAAGTGTGGTGGATGTATATTAAAAGACGAATTGGGATTGGGATCAGTAATCGGTATAACGAATGGATATTGTCCCAACCAGGTTGATGACTTCCGAACGTTTTATGATACGACGTTTTCCCTACTGAGGTTGGTTCTAGGGGACTTTGACTTCCGGGCGCTTGAGGCAGCAAACAGATTGCTGGGACCGGCATACTTCATTACATACATCTTTTTCGTATTCTTTGTTCTGATGAACATGTTCTTGGGTAAAAAATATAATTGCATCAAACATCCCAGTTAAATAAAAGGTATGCCTAAATCATTTTACCATAGAAAGCAGATTTCGTCAGTTTTCATTCCTTTTTTCAGCCATCATAAACGATACGTATAGCGAAGTGAAAACGGAAATTAAAATTCATGGGGAGGAGTTTGAGGTGACGGATTATCTGAAACGATCTTTCAACCGCTGTTGCAGTAAGGCGGGTTGTTGTAAGAGTGAAAAAATTGATCTCCAGGGACAAGTTCGACTTGCAAACACGGAAAATATAATAACGAATGCGGAGCTGAGAGAAAACTTTAAAAGGTAAAATAAAATATAACAGGACTAATGCATGCTTACGAACAAATGAACTGTTTCATTACGTTTTATAAATACCTGTCAAATCCGTCTAGGTTTAACTTTTCTGATGTTGAGATTGAAATGTTTCTTACAAAATACGAGTTGGATGAGGATAGACGAATCGATCTCGATGAGGCGGAATACGTTTTGGGGGGTCTAGAGGGATATCATAGCACTGATGGGGGAGGAGATCAACTATTCGCACCAGCTACCCCAGCTGGCAAACACCAGCACCAGCAGACTAAAGCACAAAGTCCTACAACTGATCTAGAGATTTCGGAGTAAATTGCCGTTAACTGACTTTAATTATTACAAAAGTTACTTTACAATTTATGTGTATTACAGAAAATAATGTTTTGCTTGTTAATCGTGCAATTATCAGATTACACAGCAGGGTGGGCGTTTTGGAATCCTCCCTTACCAATATCACACGAAAAATTGATAGTCTGATGATAAAGTTGGATGTAGCGGATGATCACAGAAGAGATTCACTTCCCCACCCGAATTATTAAATGCTATCTTAATGTCTCAATGGACAATACCTAATAGGAGCATAATATATGTGCCATGTAAGCACGATAAGTACAGTAATACATAAGTAGTAGTGAAATTTCTTATTGCCCAATCCTTGTAATAATTTATTTTCTATAATCTTGCGAAGTAAATATTGCACAATTATTTGTAAAAAAATTAGAATATTCCAGTTATCACATTATTTCATTCATAATCCCGTTCTTTGATATCAAAGAAGCCGGGAGGAGCTGATGTCACAGCCTTGGATGTAATATTAAAGCCAAATTCGTACTGTTGGTCAACCCCAAGATAAGCGTCCGACATGAAGTAGGCTGTATAATGCTTTCGTCCTGTGAAAAGGAAATGAAAACTTATTTATACAATGAAACTCAACTAAGAAGGAATTTTTTCAGCATTTTGTATTTTAAAATCATTTTTTTAAACCTTCAGTATTAGCAGTTGTTATTAAAAGCTGTTGTTGTGTTTTCCGTTTTACTCCTCCGAGACGTTTGAGAGCAATCACATCACGATACTCAACATCGCCAAGCACCATGAACCATCCTTCGTCTTTAGGCTGTTGACAGAAAAATGTGAATTATTTTCAAAATAGAATCACTTGCAAATAATATAGATACTTCGGTTATACAACGGCTTTACAGAGATTTAAATTTACCTTTGAAAATTTTGGTGCAAACACCTTCATACCATGAGGGAACCGATTGTGTCTAGTTACGTTAAGCATAAGCACCACCTCCTTTCCAGGAGGAAGATCGATGTACTCCAATTTTCCCCGTTTGCTTAAAGGAACCTCAATACTCCGGCCGTCGAACTGCACGCTTACACCCATGGATATCTCTGGAAGCTCGCCCAGAACTTGGCATACCTTTTAGTTGATAATGAATGATAAAATTAATTGAAGTATCTTATACTTAAAAAAAATTATGCGATTTTTTAATATTCAATTTTAAACATCGTACGGTTTCTATTTGATGTGATTCAAGAAAGCGTAAGCACTGGTATATTTGGTCTGTGTTTTGCTTTGTTTTCATCTGTAAGAGAGGCAGTTGATTACAGTTGTATGTTTTGATGAGTTCTTGGGCGGCTTGGTCATCAATGTAAGGCAGGTTTAGGAAAGGTTCGTCCTAAAAACAATTTAATAATTACATATATTAGCCCTGATTTGGTGGGATATTTTAAACGTGCTAGAATAAATATTAACGCACCTCTAACCAACGGGCTTGAATTATCATCTGAATCAGATTGATGCAATGAAGAGTAGGAACTAACCATCCATTGTCTGCGCAAGCGTCGATCATTGCCTGAATAGAAAGCAGGAATAACATTAACCAACATGATCATATAAGTAGAATCTATCATTGAAAATGTACACCTACTATATAGTACCTGCAATATTCGAATCGCTTGATCTAAAACAGACTTTAGGTCTGTATAATAATCTGACGATGGCAGTTGTATCCTTGAAAAGTGACACTGAAGCAATAAGTGAGCCTTGGTGTGGGGAGAGTTATAAGTTCCGGCTGCAACCTCAATTGGGCAATCTTTCGCCAGTTCTTCATTCAATAAATCTTCATTATGACGTACAGGAAGCTGGTCATATTCGTAGGCATCTGTCATGATAAGTAGCAAATCATTCAGTGAAAGGTTTGATGATAATCTATCGCGGAAGACTTTCATGGTTTGATGTGAAAGGTAGTAGTAAGCAGCAATTCTCCCAAATGATGTAGGCTCCACACTTCGAAGGTCCTAAAATAAGAAAGATTTTTTAAATACTTAAACATGATTTAATTGACCGGATATTTGCTAATTGGTACTGCTGACCTAATTACAAGAATAGTCAAACTTACGTCATGAACATATACACAAGAAGCCGATTCTAAAACGGTAAAGGCACTCGATATAAGATTTGATAAATACTTGTTGATATTATCAGTCTGACTGGAATCCAAATCGTAGTAACTAGGATTCTGTAATAGTCTTCTGAAAAAGTATGTGTACGTTAAATAGTCAACAGCTTCTTGTGTCGAGCTAATTGTTCCCGCAACGATTTCAGCATTTAAGTGATCAGGTAATACTTGAAGAAGCGAACTCTCAACAGGGAATGGTTCGTATAAGAATTTTTTGTAGAAGTTTTTCTTTTGATCATGGACTAATACTACAGCTACACCATGGTTGTCAAATTGTGGCCGACCGGCTCTTCCCATCATTTGGAGGATATCAGTGATTGGCATGTCTACATAACGATGAGATTTCCCATCAAAGTATTCCGTTCCCTTTATCACAACGAGATGGGCCGGGAAATTAACTCCCCACGCTAAAGTTGCAGTTGCTACCAGTACTTGAATTTTCTGATTCACAAATAGCTCCTCTACAGTTCTTCTGTCAGTATCCTGAAGGCCAGCATGGTGAATGCCAATTCCAAACGCAAGTGTTAGCTTAAGGTTTGGTTCCTTTATGCCCGAAATTATTAGGTCCATTTCACCATCATCTAAGTGAAGCCACTGCTTTGGATTTCCTTCGGCTGCCAAATACGCTATAAGATCCAACGCTGTCAATCGTGTTTGTCGTCTGGAGGAAACAAAGACTAACGTTGGCTTGCAAGGGGAATGTTCTTTGATTGCCTGCAAATTAAATTATACCTCCCATAAGTCATAAAGCAGTTTATAATGGATGTGTATAGATAATTATTTTTTATTCATAATTGGAAAATCAGAAGTTAACCTGGAATGTAGGTTTATTCATGGTGGCCATTCTTGGACAATAATGTTTGCCCGGAAAGCCTTGGATGTGCACTTGGATTGGAACGGGACGAACAGATGGACGGAAATTGTACAATCCTGCAAAGCCTTTGATTCCTAGCCAATCTGCCAGGTCTCGTGCATTAGCAAGTGCTGTGGATAATCCAATTACTCTGAGTCCCCTTTGAGTGTGTCTGCTGATATAATTAGTCCTGGATACAATAACTTCCAGCACAGGTCCTCGGTCTTCCCCCAATAGATGTATCTCATCAATAATGATGAGGCTTACATCCTTTATAACGAGGGTAGAAAAACAGGGAAATTAACTATATAACACATAATCTGTGTATAAAGTACAAAGAGATAGTTTTTTCTTCTAAATTCTCACCTGAACATAACTTCTTGTCTGCCAACTTCTACTAATACCGTCCCACTTTTCCGGCGTAGTAACAATAACATCAGCTTCTAAAATTGCTCGAACATCCGGAGTTACGTCACCGGTTAGCTCGACCACTTTCTTCCTTAATCGTTTGCCCAGTCTTTCTGACCAATCTGCCATTCTTTCCCGTACTAAAGCTTTTAAGGGAGCTATATACACAACCTGTAAATAGTAATTCAAAGAAGTTTACTAATGAATATCAAACAAACGACAGAATGAATAAATCTTTACGTCTTACAATTTAGTTACTTTACCTTTTGCTGAGGATACTCTCTAAATACCCTGAACATGGCAATTTCAGCAGCAATAGTTTTCCCTGAACCAGTTGGGGCACCAACCAGACAATTAGAATCAGTATGATACAGACAGTGGAATATCTGTGTTTGGATGGGATTAAAGAAAGAGAAATAGGAGTAAAGAGCTTCAAATTCTGGTTGTTTGAGGGCGGAGACCGGAAGTGGGTCTAAATCAAGAAGATCGGTGTGGGGAGGATGTTTTTCTGGAAGAATGAGATGCTGGAAGGACACTGGAACAGTGTCACTAGCGCCTAAAAATCTGTCGGAGACTACACGTATTAGATACTGGGGAGGTAAAGGTTCCGTAACTGGGATGGTGAAAATCAAATCTTGACGCTCGCCTCGGATCACTTGACGTTTGGTAATTATAAAATACTCATGATGGTACATGGTGTTATTCACGGCGTCCTCTATCCATATCCAAAAGCTCTCGGAAACATTACCGTGCAAACGGTCATTCCACCTGTGAGAAAACATTACTTTATAACTAATCTGAACAAACAGAACAATGCAATGTGTTAGTTAAGATACAGATCTGATTATCTAGTGTTCTTACTTGAAGTTTCCCAGTATTGATAATGAAATCCTCAACACATTTCTAGTAATTGGCTGAATGTTAAGCTGGACATCCAATGATGGAAACTCTTCCGCACATCTCTTGACGGTTGGCCCCATTTTTCTGTGCATGATCCATTCTCCTATATCGTCTGCAGACGTTTCTTTTAAAGTATCTATACTTAATTTCTTCCTTTCCAGTTTATCAACTATTTCTTGGCTAAGCATTTTATGTTGGTGTAATGGATGCTGTTCCACCCACAGTTGCTGATCCAACATTTTACTGAAGTCCAACAATCTGCTAGCGAGCAAGGGAATGTTTTCTCTAAGAACTATTTCAAAAAATCCTCTGCATATTCTTGAGGCATTCTAATAGCAAAAAAAATCGGGGTTATTACTACTGTACCTGTCAACAAAGCTTACAATTTTCAAGTTGGTCGGGATATTCATTTTAGCTTACCGTAATAACATATTGTTGATCCGACTGTAAAGAAAAGCTTCTAAGATGTCCTCTAGATATATATGTTTGGATCAGAATGTTCACTTTTCCATGAACGTTTTCTGATCCTCCCCAAACTTTTAGGTAACAGTATTCACGCTTAAGTATGTCCAATTCATCCAACTCTTCATCTCTGACTTTGACTTGCTCAAACTCGCTAGCTTTGCAAATCATCATTAGAATCATATCCTGACTCATGACCGGGCTACAAAGTTCGTTGTAGGATTCGATTGTATCGTATTTAATATAGAAATGACTTGAAGTTCTTCCGATGTCTAAAAATACAACCAAACACTCAGTTAGAGATAGAAACCACCATGACAAAGTATATACCAACATAATAACTAGTCTGCCTTTTCATAATAAACTAACCTGTGGAGTATAAATACTCTGTCCGTTGATCATATCGAATCATTTTAGCCGCTTCTAATCTCGTGGCAGCTTCTTCCACCAGAACTCTTCGTCGAACAGTAAGATTTGGATCTTCCTATAAACGAAGTCAAAATTTTATTTTTTTGTCTTTTGTTTGAAATAGTTAAAAAGAAAGTTAGCATACCATTGCATCCACAAACTGAATTCCGTAGAGTTGAGGATTGCGCCGCATTCGTATGTACAAATATGTGTAGGTTAGCCATTCGACTGCCTCCGCTATATTTGTCACCGTTCCAAGTGCAACCTGGATAAGAATTAGGTAATTAGGTTTAGCATGGTATACATCAAGAATGGAACCATTTCTTTTTGCAAAAGCTTGATAAATTCAAACATCGTGTAAATTATAAACCTCTGCATTTAGGTTATCAGCCAAATACTTGATGAAGCTACTTTCGATAGGAAACTGATTAGTAAGCAGCGACAAATAGTGGGCCAGCTTATCATGGGTAGTTATAATTGTTCCATGACCTTCAGTATCGAATTGAGGTCTTCCGGCTCTGCCAAAAATCTGAAGCACATCAAGAATTCCAAGATCCACAAAACTACCCTTGCTCGCGTCGTAAATTTCCGTTCCCTACAAAAATACAAAAGATCCGAATTGAAATAAAAATTGAAAAACATTAATAACTTCTGCACACGAAATAACATCACAACTCGTTAACTCACTTTAATGACAACAGCATGAGCAGGCAAGTTGACACCCCAAGCCAATCTAAATAGGAAAAGTAGGGACACCAAGATAATTATTTATGTGTTGTTGGACTTTCTTAAAAAAAAACAGTAGAAATTGAAGGTGATAAAGGTATCAAACGTACGTGGCTGTACAACATAATACTTTGATAAGTCCATCGGAAAATAACTTCTCAACAAGATTACGATCGCTTCGTAGCATTCCAGCATGATGAATGCAAAACCCACTGCTGAACAACTCTGGTAATTTTTTGTTTCGAGATTTCTCTAATGTTTTCAAGGCCTTCCCAAATTCCGAGAGCGACTCATCCCCGGGTTTAACTTTGAATGTATCGGCCTGTCCCGCTTTTATGGCATGTTCTATTAAAACTTCCGCTGTTTTAACCGTAGCATTCCGAGCATGAACAAAGACCATAACCTGAAATCACAGTTTACAAACATTTTGGTTTGAATTGAATTGAACGTACAGCATCACTACATACAAAAAAAGTTATACTCTGGACAATAGTTGCAAAATAATACATATTGACATACCTGATGCCCCTTGTTCACCATTTCAAATACTTTATCATAACAACACACATCCATTTGCCGATGTTGGTCCATAATGCCTAACGCCTTCACTCCAATAAATGTCTGTCCTAGGGGTACTGGACGAAACCGGGAATCAAAATAAAAGAGGCCCACCCTCGTATTTACTCGAAGGAAATGTGCAACATCTTTATAATTCGGAAGCGTTGCCGACAATCCCACTATCCTAATCATTCTTTGAGACGATTCCACCTGGTTAAAAAAAAGTTGTAAATATAAATCCAATGCATTGTTGGCCACTTCATATTACTTCAAAAGCACTTCGTTTATCGTTAGTATGAAACTGAAATACAAAGGGACTGCTTACCTGACGTAGCGTTCTAGCCACAAGTGATTCGACTACAGGTCCTCTGTCTCCATGTAATAAGTGCACTTCATCGATGATCAGTAGTTTAACTAATTGCGTCAATGCAACATCCCCGGTAGACTTTCTCGTTACGACATCCCATTTTTCTGGAGTTGTCACTAACATCTGCGTGACCATGATTTCGGATTTGCTGAGCTGCATGTCACCAGTGAGCTCACGAACTTGTACTCCCAGCGGTGCTAGTCTTTTAGAGAAGTTTGCTGTCATTTCAGCCGCTAGCGCCTTCATTGGAGCAACATAAACAATCTAGAATGATAAAAAAGCATTCAAATCAGCCATCTAAAATGTACTTGCTCTTGAATTTAACTTTTCACATGATTACAAGATTACAATAAGTCAATCGCCTTGTCCTACTTACCTTAAACTGATCTTTAAGAATGGTATCCCCATCCATGTTGTTAACTATGCAGTGTAGTACGGACAATAAGGCAATATTAGTTTTTCCAGCTCCAGTTGGTGCACAAATCAGTAGATTTTCGTTAGTTTTATAAGCAGTCTCAAACACGATAGTCTGAATCCGATTCAACGTTTTCATTCCGCGAAATACTTGTTGTGCAATAGGATCCAAAGAAGATATAGAAATGAGCGGTCTTCTTTCGATAAAGTCCGGAACCTTCGCCTTCGCCGCAGGAAGCGAAACTGATTCATACTCTTTTGTATCCTTCTTAACAATATTTTCGGGGAGAACGATTTTAACCCCCGAAATAAAGCCGGATTTTTGCTTTGCCTCTGCATAACTATCATAGACATTGGGTAAATCACCACCTGCCAGCTCTACACCAATAGCGGTCGAATTAGATGATGCCCTGGCAGCATGTGCGTTTCGCTGGCTCTGGATTTTCGCCAACATGGTTTCCCCAACCTTATATTCTTCCTGTGGAATTAGGTCACCGATTGTAGTTCCGGTTTTGTTCTTTTTCTTTTCTTCCTTCCGGTACACTTTCTCCAGGAATTTTTCTTCGGCTGATTGTATTTTTACTCCGATGACTGGATGTGACTGACCGGAGTTGGCATTCTTCACTTGATGTCGGACTGCTTGCGTTAAAGCTTCTTCGCGTATCAACTGCTTCCGGATTAGATCCCTATTGCTTAATAAATTAGTGATGAGATCCAATTGGTCGAAGCCCAATAAATCAAACAAGTGCTCTTGAATATCATCGGACGTTTTATCAGAGTTGATAGTTGTTATAATTGCTTCTAAAATATCTTCATTTCCAACCAAGTTTAGCAAATACGTTTTGTCCCACGCTGGCTCACTACTCGCCCCGGATGTTGAGGTGTGAGGGGCCAAGTCCGGAAACGAGACGTGCTTCTCCCGATGATTCGACTCTGCAGCATTATTTTTGCCGTCATTATTCGCAAATAACTCAGCCACTTTATCCTTTCTGTATTTGTTATCACTGGGAATGTAGCTGGAAACGTCGAACGTTGAAAGCTCAACATGGCTAACATCACCTTCCGCCCCGGCTGCCAAAGCATTCACTCCATCCAGTGATACTTTTCCAAATGGAAATAATTTCGAATCATCATTTTCGGCTTCCCCGTTGAGTTCCCCTTTGCCACGTATAGATGCTACCTTCTTCTCCCACTTGCTTCTCGTCTCCTCATCAGCTACCCAGTTACTGATTAAACTATGAAACGCCTGATTAGCTCGTATGACCAACGATGGATCTACATTTCCAAAATATTCCTTGACGCTGGATATGAACTGACGGCTGGGACAGGACGGCTTGAATTCATCCTCATTGTAGTCTTTGAGCAGGAAATGTAAAATAGTGACCGCTACTCCATCTACTTTGTTGCGAAAATTTTCTGAAGGTATATCACAGTACATGGCGACGTCTTTGGCGATATTGTACATTCTTTCGAAATCTGATGAAGCAGCGCTAACCCTTCCACTGGGTAGTTCGTCAAGTATGAAGGACTTCACGTCATCCCACTCCTCCAGGCTGCAGTGCAAAAAAAATCGAGCGAGATGAATAATTAATTGACATTGCAATGTATACATGATTATGATTGTTTTCGATTTCAACCATCAACGAGAAAGTCGTGAATTAAGACATGAGAGGTCAATCATTACCTATCCCTTTCCCTTTCCAACCGGGCTTTCCTCAATTCTGCTAAATGTATTTCATGTTGCTTCGCCGTTCGAATTGGCCTATGCGCCAAATGGATGATGGAAGCGGATGGAAGTCCAAGACTCGGATATTTATCTGCCACACTCAACAAGTACTCTGCAAATCTTGGGGGAGCAAATACCCCAGTATCATTGCTCGTAACAATGGCAGGCATCTTTACCCTCCACTTGACTTGACTGATGGTCCTGCAGAACTTGGAATGTTCCTGCCTCAAGCAAGCGGCTTATACAGCAGGCTCTTTGACCCTGTTATGAATTCAACATTCAAAGTTAAAAACATGTTAAGGATGCACCTCACCACCACCATAAAATTTCTTAAAAACGTAAAAGCAGCTGACTTAAATACAAAATACTATCAACAATAAAATTAAATGAACTCTTGCTTAGTTGACTAATCAATCAATAGTTAAATCCGATCAGCTTACGATAGGAAAAACTGATTACTTTCAAACTATACTTTCTAACTATTTTACGCACGTTTTTTCTGAGTACTTCTAGCAAAACTTACTGTAAAGATGACTCCTTTTATTTTAACTCTCAGCTGGATTGGATAACGCCGACCTTTAACCGTTTTGACACTTTTGATCGAATATTGTTATTGTTTGGTACTTTACAAAACAATGGATCTTCTCAACTAAAAGCACAGATTAATTAGGCGAGGATGAGACTACCGACTACGTTATCAAAACGTTTCCATATTTTGCCACTTGTGTCATCTCATCTTGTCCCAAGGCCCACTAGAGCAATCGGATCGAGGTAGGTGGTCCAAAAGCAAAAAAAAATACTAATGCAAAAGCAAACAGATGTCTGCTTTGACTTTTCGGGAATAATTTTATGAGATGGATGCTTTTTATGCAGCTGGCTGGCTGTTATGCATGTTGCGCTGATGATGTGATGATATGATGATCTTGTTGCTATTTTGCCTTGAGAGAAGATCCACCAATTTCATGAGGTAAAAAAGACCGGGCGGCAAGCA
>JAQGAI010001829.1:0-13649 GCA_034696905.1 Lepidocyrtus violaceus
TTAAAATATTTTGTATTGAACAGTTTTACCTTTTGCAAACGCATGGAAATTGGGTATGAGTGATGGTATGTATTTTGCCGGCTTTAGGAATGGTTGGAGGTTGGAGTAGTCTGAGTGTTGTATAACTTTTGATGTGTATGGAGCGGAGAGCCAAAGTAGCTAGCGTCAGCATCGCCTCCTCCTGTTTCATCCGAGAAGGAGCAACTCCATCCAAAATCGCTAGCACGAGATCATCTCAATACTCCGCTCAGCGCAACGCTCAAAAGTGAAAAGACAGTTTTTATAACAGAAAAGAGAAAAATATTGCACAAGCATAATGCTTCCATCATACAGATGTAATTATAGGTATAGATAGCTATTAGGTTGATATGTGATTTCATTAGAGCTATTTTTCAAACAAGCAGGAAGTGTACCTAAAGCCAACTAACGAGTTTTCTGTAGTACCTGAACCATTTCGCAGCTAAAAATTATATAATGAAACATTTAACTGATTCGTGATATTACAATTTGCAGAGACACTTACTCAGTGACTCCAAGGTGGTCACTGGCTTCCAAGTCTAACGCAAAGGAAGTCTAAGGAGAAGGAAAGGCATTTAACTGATTCAGTCGCCATTTAATAGCCAACTTCAAAATGGGGAGCAGGGAGCTAAAAATGTCAAAAAGGTTTTACCGGGTGGAGAGTCAACATGACTTGTTGGCCTTCATGGACCGGGGCGAGTCAGCCGTAATGGAGAATCGATGGACGTTGGAGATTGCCTGGGAGTGTGCCAACAAAGGTATGATTTGCATAAAGCTATAAATCCACGGAATGGTACTAAAAATGATTGGCTAATGCAATGCAATGCCTCCAAGTTTAGGAGCACAATGATAACTTATTGGAGTAATATGGAAATTACACACTGTCTACTTTGCAGTTGGAGGAATTTACACTGTGATCCGTTCTAAAGCTTATGTATCCATGGAAGAAATGGGAGATCAATACTGCCTCTTCGGCCCTTACAAGGAGCAATGTGCCAGGCAGGAAGTGGAGTTGCAAGACTTTCCCGCTGATAACCCATTGCAAATGGCAACTAACAGGATGCGAGAGAAGGGATTTGATGTAAGTTATTTGCTCATATTTTACACAAACATCGATAAAGAAGGAAAGGGAGGTCAACGACTTGTAATTAAAAATCCATATTTTATTTTGTCCAAAAAGGTAAAAATTGGGCGCTGGCTCGTGGATGGCAATCCGCAAATCGTTCTATTCGAAATTGGCAGCGGCTCCACAAAGCTGAATGAATGGAAGCAGGAGCTGTGGGAGAAGACCGGCATCGGCATCCCCCACTCTGATATTGAGTGCAACGATTCCGTCATCTTTGGCTACATGTGTGCCCAATTCATTGCCGAGTTTAGACAGGTAACGGAAGAAACCGGAGGGGGACATCCACCCCGAATTGTTGCTCATTTCCATGAATGGCTTGCCGGAATCGGACTCATAATGCTTCGTCTGTGGAACGTTGACGTGGCAACCGTCTTCACCACCCATGCAACTCTCCTTGGTCGGTTTCTGTGCGCTGGAGCTTTAGATTTCTACAATAATCTTGATAAGGTTAACATACAAGAGATTTCATAATTAAATTATTGTAAAAAATTGTTGACCATGTAATTGGTAATTGGGAATCTTTTTTCCCCACACAGTTCAACATTGATGAGGAAGCCGGCCGGCGACAAATTTACCATCGGTATTGTATGGAGCGAGCTGCAAGCCAAATGTCGCACGTGTTCACCACAGTCTCTGAAATCACAGGTTTGGAGGCGGAGCATCTTATCAAGAGAAAGCCTGACATTATTACTCCAAATGGACTCAATGTGAAGAAATTTGCTGCTATCCACGAGTTCCAAAACCTTCATGCTATTTCCAAAGAGAAGATCAATGAATTTGTGCGAGGGCATTTCTACGGCCACTTTGATTTCGACTTGGACAAAACCCTGTATTTCTTCATTGCCGGAAGATACGAGTTCGGAAATAAGGGAGCGGATATTTTCATTGAGTCCTTGGCCAGGCTCAATCATTTCCTGAAGGTAAACATTCAGCCATCATACATTTTAATCATGAAATCAAGATGAGCCTTGGTGCAACGCAATTTTGAAATATTTCTGTCGCACTCCAACTTTACAGTCATCCGGATCGGATAAAACCGTGGTAGCTTTCCTCATCTTCCCTTGCAAAACTCTAAACTTCAACGTGGAGAGTTTGAGGGGCCAGGCGCTCACTAAAAGTCTTCGTGACACCATCAACAATATTCAGCAGGACATTGGGAAGAGAATGTATGAGTGCTGTCTCAGGTACGTTTTTGAAGGCCCAAACTGCCGGAAACTATTTAGCATTGGCTGCTCATTTCGCTATTATTTTTTTAAATGGAATTGCGGGAATTAATTTTTTTTAAAGTGGAAGACTGCCAACCCAAGAAGAGATGTTGCGAAAGGAAGACATGGTGAAAATTAAGCGCTGCATCTTTTCATTGCAACGCTCCTCCCTTCCACCCATAACTACTCACAACGTTGTCGAAGACTGGAAAGATCCTGTGCTCACCTCCCTTCGTCGTTGCAACCTGTTCAATTCTGTGCATGATCGTGTCAAGGTAAAAAAATTACTAAATCAAATTGTGTCCTTAGTTCTTTCGGCCTTTTACTAAGAAAATGAAATGGTTGGATTTTGCTTACAGGTTATCTTCCATCCGGAATTTTTGTCTTCAACAAATCCACTATTTGGCTTGGACTACGAAGAATTCGTTCGCGGTTGCCATTTGGGAGTGTTCCCGTCATACTATGAGCCATGGGGCTACACCCCAGCCGAATGTACTGTGATGGGCATCCCCTCCATTACTACAAACCTATCAGGTAAGGTAACAGCAATAATAACAGAACTAAAGTGGTTCATTTTAAAAAGAGATTTTAATAAATTTTGTGGTTTTGTCTATTTTGCAATAGGGTTTGGCTGCTTCATGGCTGAGCACGTTGCAGACCCTCAGAGTTATGGAATCTATATTGTCGATCGTAAAAACATTGGACTGGAGGAATCTGTAACCCAGCTCGCACGCAACATGTTTGACTTTTGTATGCTCAATCGTCGTCAACGTATCATCCAGCGTAACAGAACTGAACGTCTCTCTGATTTGTTGGACTGGCGCAATCTAGGCGTGGTGAGTTTTCTATCATTAATAAATAGTTAGTTACTTAGTTACTTTAATATATCGAGTTATTAACTAATTTAAAATTGTCATCGTAGTACTACCGCCAATCCAGGATGAGGGCTCTTAGAGCCGTATATTCTGACATTGAGGACGATGGAAGTGGTGGTTGCGGACGGATGTCTTATCCACGGCCAATCTCTGAGCCTCCATCCCCTCAATCATCAAGAGCCACTTCACCCGTCCCATCTGATCAGGATTCTGCTGATTCCGAAGCGGAGGTTAGAATATAAATTATTAATTAAAAAAAAATAACTTAACAATGCGAATACCTGAATCTTTATTTAACTGAATCTTTCTTCTGACATTTCCAGCTTCAAGAATTGGGGCAAGGGCAAAATGGTCTTCCTGCTTAAATAGTTAAAGAAAAAACAGAGATGTCTGACTGCAAATTTTATCATCAACCCAAACAACTCCTTCTGCATCGGATGATTTTAATATAAATTAGCAAATTATTATCCTTAAGAAATTTTCAAATTGCTCCAGAGATTTTAAATTGAAAAGAAATATTTTACAGTAAAATGGTTTATCTCTCTCTAAATACAGATATTACAAACTCGTAGGTTTAGAATTTAAGTGATAAGAAAAGAAAACTTTCAATGATATTTTGAAATGCTGAAAGGATAATAAGAATACTAAAAGTAGTAGTGTCAAACTGTCAAATAAATAACAGCCTTCATATCTGTTAGTAGAGTGTAACAATCAAAAATTGATGTGACAATTTATTTTTAGAAAAATGCTTAGTTAGTAGAATTAAAAACAAAGAGATTCATGATGAGAAACGGAAATCGCTAAAATGTCCTAGCGCTACTTTCAGCTCACCAAAAAAACTATATGATTCTTCTTGTAAATGTAAAAATTTAATTTGAATGTGCAATCAATAAAGGTGATACATATATATCTTAATCTTCTAAAACTTTTCGTTGGAATCTGTTTTGTCTCATGTTTCCCATATTATGCGACTTTTCCTGCATTTTACTAAATTCCATGAAGAGTTGATTCCTGCGTCGACCAACTTTGCTCTTTCTTTCATCATGCAAAACCCTGGTCGGGAAGAATGCTCATGAGACTCATGAGTCTCACATACACCCGAATCAGCGACAAAGCAGAAGTTTGGCGAGGGAATGTGGATGTTGTTTGAACCCCCCCTCAGTAAACAACAGGCAGGGACTGGAGTGAACTGAACTGAATTTACCAACAAAAAAATAGAGAGAAAATAGTATCCAGCTACAAAGTTGATGATATGATTTAGCAGCACCCACGACGACACGCATCTGGTTGGTCTGGTGATGATGAGCACCAGCAGCAGCAGGACCCTTTCCCATTCAGACACTAATCATATCATCCTGATTGAGGGTGAGGATGTAGTGGTGGAGTCTTTTAAAAGTAGGATTAGGAGGGATAGTTGGATTAGTGGAGTGGACACTTTCGGATTTGGTTTGAAATGAGACGTGCTCGACATAGTTCCAGTGACAGGGATCGTGATCGCGAGCGTACTTCTGGAGGAGGAGGAGGAGAAAAACGGAGGAAAACGGAGCCCTCCAGACCCTCAACTAGTCATGGACGTAGAGATCGGAGCAGGGACCGAGGGGAGGAGGGGAAGGGGAGGACCCACAACAGCAATCACAGGGGGAACAGTAGTCATAATACGAGCTCAACTAGAAGTACCGATGTAAGAAATAATAGTCATCATAGTGATCTGCGTCGTCGGAGCAGTCCAGTTCAAAGTCGAAGTAATGGTGCGAGAGGTTCGGCGGGGAAGTTTGCCTCCTCCCCTATACGGAGACCTTCATCACCGAGGAGGAATAATGTGGACCATCATCGGCGTCAACAGTCGCCCCGGGAGTATAGGAACCACCATCAGTCGTCTTCTCATCACAGGAGTAGTAATAGTGGTAGTAGTAGTAGTAATAGAAGATCTCCTTCGAGGAGTAAGGAGAGGGGGAGGGATGAGGAGAGGAGACGGGGGCGATCCACCGCTTCCCCTTCCAGGAGTTCCTTACCTCCCTCTATCTCAGGGACTTCCAGGAGCAGGAATAGCCAGTCGTTTTCTTCAGTGCCAGCAAAGCTAGCGGTGGAGGAGCGTCATGGTGATAGGAATAATAAGGGAGATGTTAATGGGGAGTCGACGACGGAGGAGAAAAGAGCTAGGTCATCCCCTTCCAGAAAGGATGGGTAAGTTGTTTATTTTAAAAAAAAGAGCCGAATAGTTAGCAATAATAACTTTCTAGTTTTACATATTTGGTTAATGAAGAGTGGAATTTGTTGTTTGTTCAGGATTGAAGAACCCTTGAGAAAAGCAGGGACCCCATCTGAAAAAGTGGAGGCTGCTGACACATCCAAATCCAACAATTCCACAGGGGACGTAGGAATGAAAGGGAAGGAGTCCCCTGAAAAGAAAAGACTATCTGATGAGGGAAACCTTAGAAAACCGAAAATTTTCCAAAGAAAAGCTGGCCCCAGTGATAGGCCTGACAACAATCGGAGTATCAGTCGCACCGGCGGCTTAGCTCGAAGCAGTGATAATCGAAGTCAGAATCACCATCGTCGCCGTGCGAGTCCTGTACAAAACCGAGGCCGAACAACCATAAACACAAGAACTGTAGCTGGTAGATTTGTCCCATCCCCCACGAAACGACTTTCACCAAGTAAGCCTTATCCAGACCAACGTAGCCAACAGACTCCTCGACCTGTTAGGAACAATCTCCAACGTAGCAACAACACCTTTCGAGCTAATAACTTACGTACTACTACCATAAAGGGGCGGAGAAGGGATGACGACAGGAAAAGGGTGATGGGGGCAGCCACATCCAAAGGTAAACTGCCGGCGACTGTCTCAAGACTTGCCAGAAGTAAAATGGGTATCTCTGGAAGTTCCAGAGGTAAGCTGTCTAGTTCCCTGCCCAGAGTTCCCAGAAGCAAATTACCTCCTGTATCAGGAAACTTGAGGAACACTTCCAGACTCCCACCCATGCCTACAGCTTCTCCTAAGCTGACCCTTGAGGAGCTTCACTGCGACAATAATAATGCTGATGATTATGATGAGTTGACGAAAGTTGAGAAGTGGGTGAGGTCCGCCCCGGATGAACTTTATTATGAGAGACAAGTAGATGGGTAAGTCAGTAAATGATTACACAATGCAGACTTTACATAGTTACATAGGTAATGTAATAAGTAATTTTAGGAATTTACGGATGATGATGGGATTTAAAAAAAATATTTTTAGGCTTGCATTAGCCACGGAGAGAACGCAAACCTTGTGTCAAAAATTCGAAACCACTCTTTTGGTAAATCCAAAGCGTCGAGGGAAGAAGCGGAGCATCTAGGGGCGATTAAAATGACTGAGCTTATTGAGATCGAGAATCTACAGCTAATAGAGCAGCGTAAAATGAAGAAATTGGGGAAGGCGAAGCGGAAATGTTGCCATGGGGACAACTCTTCTAAGGATAAAAATAGTAGGAAACAGGGAGACTGCCTCCCTATCGAAAATTCATCCTCTTCATCATCCCCACTTCCAGACAAAGTCGAGTTGAAGCAAATAACAGACGGAAAGGAAGATCCGAATGCCGTCCCGCAACATTGTGAGGTGCCACAGCAAGATTTGCTGGAGAAAAGTGAGCTTATCCATATCGAAACGAAGGTGCAACACGAAGAAGTCAACAGCATTACCTCTCATGATATTACACAAGCCATAGTTGTTAACGAGTGCCCGAAGGAAACTCCAAGGGATGTAAATTCTTCCATTCTTCCTTCCCTCGAACCATCACAGAATGATAAAATCACGAATACTCCAGAAAAGGATGAAGAGATGTCAATGGAAGAAGGTGAACTAACGGATTCATCAGCAGAAGAGGAGCAGGACGTTTTAAAAGTTGCTGAAGTAGAAAAGGAAGTGGCTGTCCCAGATACTAGACCTGAAAGCACACCCACCGTTACTGTTCCTATTCAAACTGCTACTGATGACCCAAAAACTGAGAGTGACCCATCTCCAGCTGCAGTCGCTCCAAAAGCAGCGTCCACCGCATGTTGTTCTAAACCGAACGAAGGTGATTCAAAATCAGCGTCCACCTCATGTTGTTCTAAGCCTAAGCAAGAAAGTAGTAGCAAGAAGGAACCACGAAAGGCCAAGCAGAAAGTTTTGAAAAAGAAGAAATCTCAGAATACGAAAAAGACCAGTAGTGCTGATAGTGAGAACAAAGAAGCCAATGATGGCAGTGATGGGGACAAGTCATCGTCTTCATCATCATCATCATCGTCAGGGAAGGAGGACGACTCCGGCTCCTCATCCTCCTCCACCGACAGCGAAGAAGGATTCAGCATGACGCGTAGTGACACGGCCAACAGGGAATTGGAAAGACGGAGGAAGCATCCTCGAAGACTTCATACCGAGCTATGGCATAACGACCCTGGTTTAATGAATGATGGTCCGGTCTGCCGCTGCAGTGCTAAGGCGAGGCGCTTTGGAATACGGCATGGCTTCTATCCCGGAGAAGAGAAACTGGAACCTTGCAACCACTTCACGAACAACAAGAGCAGACTGTACCATTATAGGATTACAATCTCACCCCCCAAGAACTTCCTGATTAGTACACCGACTGTGATAAACCATGATGGACATGAGTACATCTTTGAAGGCTTCTCAATCTTTTCCCACTACAAACTGGACTTGACTCTACCGCCATGTAAAGTGATTCGATTCAATATCCGCTACGATGTCTTCGTTGAGGAGGAGCGTTTCCCAGAGTCATTTTGTGTGAAGGAGCTCCTCCTATTTGAAACCTACCTCTTTCGGGAGATTTTGGAGCTGGTTGATTTAAAGTACGAGTTTAGTGAGGAAACCGGCTGCTCCCAATTTCACCTGATGCCCAGATTTGTTCGCCAGCTTCCGGACAATGGACAGGAAATTCTGTCCATGAGCCGCGTGCTAATCCATTTGTTGAAAAGTGACAAGGAGGTGGTCAAAGAGGAGGACCTGTCCAAACTTTACACAGTGGAGCAGACTGAGTGGCAGAATTTTGCGGATCGACACAAGGGCACCATCATAACTAAATGGGGGATGAAGCCATGTGCTATCCGGGTGGACCAGATTGATAGGGATGTTTCTGGACGAGAGGTTATGGAAGATGACGGGATCCCATTCCCACTCATTGTTCATTTCGGCATTCGGCCACCCCAGTTATCATACGCTGGAAATGCGGGCTATCAAAGGGCGTGGCGGCGATATGTGAAATATAGACATTTACTCTCGAATATGCCTAAACCCTCACAGGAAGATAAGTTGAAGTTGCTAAAAAAGGAAATGAAGCTGCAGGCAATGCGAACGGCATCAAATATGAAAAGGGATGTGACTGTTGCTATATCTTCAAAGGGCTTCAGAACTACCGGAATTTGCTGTGATCTGGTTCAGGTAACTTAAACTTTCTAAATAAAATCATTTTCCTATGAAAATTAAATTAAACATTGCGATTAATAAATACGTCACATGTATTATTGTATTGTTTTGTCCTAATTATGTGTTTACTTTTTTATTTCGTAGCACGCGATGTTGATACCTGTTCTTGTGGCTCATTTGAGGTTCCACAAGTGCCTAGAGACTCTGGAGAAAAGCATGGTCTACCTATTCCATAACCGCTACTTATTGCAATTAGCGATGACCCACCCGAGTTACCGGGAGAATTTCGGCACTAACCCGGATCACGCAAGGAACGCTTTAACCAATTGCGGCATCAGACAGCCGGAATATGGAGACAGGAAAATACATTACGCTTCAACAAGAAAACGGGGAATTAATACGCTTATCAACATTATGGCCAAGTTTGTCAAATAATGTTCTTATATAAAAGTATAAATAATTATTATGTTAAATATCAATGAATTGTAACTGGATTAATTAATATTCTCGTGCAGATTTGGGGCAGACCAAGAGACTGAATCCGATATTACTCACAACGAGAGACTGGAATTCTTGGGGGATGCCGTTGTTGAATTTGTTACGTCAATTCATTTATTCCATATCTTCCCGGATTTAGAGGAAGGTGGCTTGGCGACATACAGAGCTGCCATTGTTCAAAATCAACATCTGGCTGTTCTTGCTCAGGTAATCAATTATTACAGTGATTACTTCAACTTTTGGAACTGTTGAATGAAATAACTTATTATCGTAATAGTAATGCAAATGAAAAATCATTTTTGGCCTCACTTTATTTCAGACGCTTGGGTTAGATCAGTACATGTTATACGCCCACGGTAGTGACCTCTGCCATGACTCTGAGCTCCGACATGCGATGGCTAATTGTTTTGAGGCTCTGATGGGTGCCCTGTTTCTTGACGGTGGAATTGAAGTACGTACATAATTGTACATTTATATTGTAACTATTCAACTTAAGTTTTATGGCAGGAAGGGGATTAATGTTTTTTTTTATATTAAATTGCAGGCTGCAGATCGTGTCTTCGGTAACACATTATTTGGAACTGACGGAGTCTTACTGAATTTATGGACCAACTATCCTAAACATCCTTTGCAGCAAGAAGAACCGGAGGGAGATCGGGAATGGATAAAGGATTACGATGTCCTCAAACGACTAGCTGACTTTGAAAACAGCATTGGAGTAGAATTCCGCCACATTCGACTGTTAGCACGTGCATTTACAGATCGTAGTTTAGGCTACAATAATTTGACACGCGGCTCTAATCAGAGATTGGAATTTTTGGGGGATACAGTCCTCCAATTAATTTCATCGGAGTATCTCTATCGACATTTTCCGGATCATCACGAAGTCCAGCTTTAATCTGATAAATTTAGTTCCGTATGCTGATTGATTAGTTTAATAATGCCACCGAAATAAGTAAAAAAAAATAAGACATTTTTTTAAAATTACAATTATTTTTCTGTTCATATCCTTCGTTTTTTTACAGTTTTTGCTTTCAAACTTATTTTACATACAATAAAGTACAAAAGCTAACAGAAAAAAAATTGGGGGACACTGACATGGCTATAGGTTGAGGGGAAAAGGACAGAGCTACACTTATTCATTACTTCGTTTTAACACTTTAATGGCAAAAGTCACGGAGTTTTTTTTTTACTTCCAAGAATTTAAAAAAACAAAAGAAATTGAGCAGTGATTTTTTCATCCTCCTCCTCATCTTTTTCATCACTATCACATCACATCACCATTCCTCAATGATGATGATGATGATCAAGCTAAAATAAGTACGTAAACGGCCATCCATTTACCTGGCACATTGATTATTATGTATCATTTTTTTTAGCAAACGCTGGTCCTCCTCATCTGGCTCTAACTGACTTGCGCATGATATGATGATAAGGATGATGCACGTCTGTTGATAATCACAGATTTTTACAATCCCTGTTATCATCAGCGTCATAGTCATAGTCATTGTCTTCTTGGTTGGGTTACAATTTTTTTTGCAGGCTAAAAATCCATCTTCATTACCATCATCTTCATCACCACCGCCCGTTTCAAAAAATCTCTCCCCTTCCATTTAAATCCTTCTTCTTAGTTTGAACTCGTTTCTTTTTCTTAAAAAAAGTAAATCAAATACCTAGAGATAATCAGAGGGTAAGAGTGTGAATGATAAGAAGAGAGAGAGGAGGGTTGAAGAAGGGATGAAATTGGATGGGATAAAAAGTAGCCCGCACGCCAAGCCCCAGAAAAAAGGACGAGGACACTTTTTTGCCACTCAGGGAAAAATCTTCTTTTTTTAAAACCAATCCATTCATAAATAAATTTCTGCACGAGCAAAAAGAAAAGGAAAAAGATCAGCATAGGTGATAAGTGCTAATCATCCCATCTTATCAAAAAACCTTCTTCTGTGGTTCATCTCATCTTGATCCCATCCCATCACATTTGACTGGGGCATCACATCAATCAGCAAAAGAACAAAAAAAACACAATTCTGAGCCAATCCAATCTTCAAAATGCACTTGTATCACTTTTTCCCTTCTTCTTCTCCCTTTTTCCATTTATTTTTTTGCTTCTAGAAAAGTGCAACTTTTGCTGCACTTTTCTTCTAAAGTAACTTGACTGCAATTTTGATTGCTACAAAAAAAATTGACTTTCAGCTCAACAGCAAAAAATCTGCTCATTTCAAAGTGGCATATGGCTTATTATTATGTACTGAAATTGAAAAGGGAAGTTTTGGCTTTGGCAAGTACAAATTATTTTTATTTTTTTTAGTAAAATAGAGGATCTGCTTATTTTCATCAAGAAGAAGAAGAACATGACACACTTTTTTATATCCTCTCCTCTTTCTAATTCGCAATCCACTTTATTGAACTAGTAATGTCATTTTAATGCGGTAAAGTGGAGGAAAGTAGCAATAAAGAAGGGCTGTTTGCTGTAATATAAGTTGAAGTACATTTACCAATAAATGTGGATTATGATGATTAGGATCAGGAAAATTACAAGTGTCTGTACGCACGCGAGCATTATATTGCATTAAGGACAAGTCCCCTTCTTGAATAAGCCATACGCATACCACCCCAGAGCAGAGCAGAGTCAGCTCGTCGTTCTAGCCATTATCCTTAAGTATAATGCACAGCGACAATTTTGAAAGAAGTTTTGAAGAACTATTTTTGAAATAGTTTACTTTTAAATTAATGTGCGATTAACGTAATTACGGAAAAGAAGGGAGCTTAAGCATTTTTGTCAATTTTGGATGGGCACCCTCGAATAAAAAAAATTGGCACATCGTCCGCCACATTCTTTGTTACGCTGCTGTTGCGTAACAATCCATAATAATAAAATAAAAAATATTTTGCCGAAGCGCAGTGGTCTGGTTTGGTATGGTCGAGTCTGCTGTCTCCTGCGGTACTTGTGGTCGTCGCATCATCATCCCATCATATCATATCTGCAGCGTAATGAAATGGAATGGTTGATACGAAGAAGCGACCGATGCGACGCTGATGCCGATGAAGCTGATGATGATGAAGAGGAAGTGTCGAAACTGCAAACATATTCTGAATCTAATTGCAGCGGTTTTCATATAAATTATATTATGCATCTGTTCATCTGCCTTTTGAAATCTAATAAGATAAACAAGCTAATTGTAAGTTATTCCGCATTACATTTTTTCCCTTGCGCTTTGGCTTTGGTGAATGGCTCATCTTCCTTTCATATTTCATTCGAGGAATGAATGATGCGTATCAGCAGCGCCAGCGTCAGTGTAGCCAAGCCATATACACTTTTTATAAATTTTATGGCAAGCAATATTACAGCAATTTTTTATGGGGACGAGAGACGGAGGGGGAAGGGGTAAGAGGACGAAATGTTGCGAAGCATCTTCCTTTTTCTCTCCCTGCTCATTTGTTATGTGCTCATGTTATTGCGTTAGGCTGCTCAGCGTAATAACAGGTAATGATAATGAATTATAATGAGAGTTCAAAGATAAGATGATGATGATGAAGATGATGTTGCGTTGGATGGATGGATGGATTTGAGCACAAAGTTGAATTTATTGAGATGTGCGTAAATGTCACTGGCTGCTTCTTTCCTTTGTAATATTATGCTGCATATTTTAAAGTACCACCCATGCATGATGGTATGGTAAATACTTAAGTTAAAAATCAAAAGTAAGTAGGTTGACTGTTGTGGATGATGATGATGATGAGACTAATCACGAAAAACGATTTGCATCACTTTCAAAAAAAAATTGTTGCAAAAAAAGGGAAAAAAACATATCTCTCATGTCATTATTACAACTTACAAATACTTGCATTATTGGAGGAGGTAAGAGTGAGCCTGCAAGAAAAAAAATGCAACGATAACGAATTGTCTGCTTTTAGCATCATCATCATCATAATCTCTTATGGATATGGCACATGTCTCGAGGCCTTAAGGCTTCACTTTGTTCTAGATAAATCCACTATTTTTATGCAAATGCAATCAAATCAATCACTCTCGCTCGAGACAGATAATTCTTGTCATGTGTCATATGTCGTGTTGCTTTATTATTATTACGTTTACTGCACCAGATTTATGTCCCTTATTAAACACCTGTCAAACTAACGCAGATATGCATTATGATCCAATCAAAAAACTTTTGTGTTTGCTTATGAAAGTTTTGCTTGTTTGTTTGTTGGAGTGAGTGGCGCTACCACCAACATGGCTGCTGCTGCTGCCATCATAACATAACCGTAAATAACTTCCCATTTCACTCGGCAGGCACTGGACTCTCAAAAAGCTCCAAATATAAATCAAACCTTTTTTCCTTCCTACTTCTAACCCTTCACTTTCAACAAAACTGCAACATTGCTTCAAACATGGCTACAACGGAACCCTTGTTGACCTGGCTGTGATAGTTATAATTACCAATTATGACGGACTGATAATCATAATTTACATTTCAAATCTCCATCTCATCACCATAATCATAATCATATTTATATCTAGATCG
>JAQGAI010001830.1:0-13645 GCA_034696905.1 Lepidocyrtus violaceus
AGTCTTCTTCCTCAGATGACGAAATGTCAGATCCAGCAAAATCCGAATCCGTGTCCTGATTACTGGAATCGTCGGAACCCAATTTCACACGCTTCACTGCTTTTTGAGCTGCCCGCCGTACTGGAAGATAAGCAAGAATAATGATGGCGATGATAAACTCAATTCCGATTATTCAGTTAGTTCATCTAAGAAACTGAAAGTCTAAAACAAATACCTGGTTTTCTTTTTCCAGATGAGTTCGACGGACCCGGTTGTGAAGCAGCTTTCGAGAGCGCGTCACGGTCAAATCCACTTCCAATTAGCTCCGCCAATTCGTTCACCTTGTTTTTGTTGATAACCGGAAAATGCTTCTCAACCAATACTTGCATCACTCCCCTACAATCAACATATTTTATGTCATGCTCAGTTTAAATTCTTGACTGGATATTGGAGTTTAATTTTACGCCACTAATTTTAATAAAAGTATATTACTTTGCAGTAGACACAAAATCAGATAACTCTCCGTCATCCTTTTCTAACTGATCCAGGGTTCGAGCTTCTCCAGTGGACTGCAGACCAATCACGACACACTTCCCTAATTTCACCGCATCCCTACATCAGATAATACAGAAACATTTGTAAATTATAATATAGCAATTAGTATTCAATATTATAACGTTCAGCAAAAGTCTTTTCTATCTTACCTGGCCACATTGCACGCATGCTTCACTTTAGAAGCGATACACAGGTATTTAAAAAATCTCTGATGCGATGACCAAAATTGAGCCCAGATCGCCTTCTTTGTGGTATTTTCCGCATTCATCAACTCCGTAGCTTCAATGAACTTACGCATTGATTCCACCCACTATTCAAAACATAATGTAAACCAATTAGGAATGTAATTAAGTAAAGTACTTTTGACTTGGCGTTAAGTAAACTTAAACTTGGTTAATACATACCAATTCCACAGCGTCATCGTATACTTTGACAAATTCAGGGTCAAGTGGAACTTCGTCGATATTAAAAGTTACTCCCTGGAAACTAAGTTGTCTCGCTATGTAAGCACCCCGAAGCTTCATATCCATGGCCACAATTTCCATAGCCCCAATTCCCCTGCGCAGACAAGAATTTTGGATTAAAGAGCGATTATTATTATACAAAATATACTTCAATAATTCCTGCTATACTATAAATCAACCATAGATACCTTCTCTCCACTGCGTTAATGAAGTCATTAAATTCTTTAAATGGAGTTCCAGCACCCCAAATCCCTAATCGGGTCATGTAAGCCATATTTTTGGGTTCCGACGCTCCGGTTGCGGAGGCGTAAACAACCCTGGCCTTGGGCAGTTTCTTCTGAAGTTCGTGAACAGTTACACCAGTTTTCGTTGGCTTGGTGTTTCCAACAGGACATAAGTTCTTGGCTCGGTGACATTCGTCGAAGACCAACTATAAAGATTTAAAACATTAGTTAGTTATTAGCATTAGATAGGAGAGTAATTAATAATACACATCGAAATATTGTATTCGTATGATCTATACTCACAACGCCATCAAAGTCCTTTCCGCACCAATCCAGAATCTGCTTCAATCTTGTATTGTACCTGCCACCCTGTGATGACTCCCCGATCAAGGAAGAATACGTCGCGAAGATCACACCTTTGTTGTTTTTATCTGGTAAGTTGATCCGCCCGTACTTCAGTTTGTTGAGTGGGTAAACCTTCACATTTTTGGCACCAATATCCTCGAGATCACGTTCAGAGTCGTATTTTAAATCGGTTGATACGGACACCCAAAGTGCTTTCTTCCTACCACATAGGTAGTTCTCGTATATGACTCCGGCAATTGTACGTCCTTTACCAACTCCAGCGCCATCGCCTTAGAAATTCAGGAAAAAAATAATGAAGTGGTTGACCCTCGCACGTGATTTTTTAATTAAACATTATTCAATATTAATATTGTAATTTTTGAATGTCATCAGTACCAATGAGGAATCCAGCTCGGTCTCCATTTTGCAGGAAATGATCATGTTGTTGACACGCGTAAACAACAGCTTCCAACTGGAGAGCAGATAGTTTCCCCCCGTTGATTATGTCTTTTGGTAATTTTAACGTGTAATATACATTTGGTGGAAGTACGCTGGCCAGCGATGCAGTCTCCACAACCGGATCAGGATGTCGCTTCCCGATATTCACTATAATTCAGAAACATAAACAATAACAGATTTGCTATTATGACGAAAACAAATTATACATGTTTTTATTAATTAATTAATAATTTACATTTTGAAGGTTTGTAGTCGGCATAGGTGTCCGCAACTCCCATCGCTTCGTCCTCTGCATGTTCCTCCTCCTCTTCTTCCTGATGTTGGATGCCTAGGTGCTGATTTTGATGCATGTAGTTTGGCTACAAAAACAATAAATGGGGTATAAACAATTAACCTTTCAATCAACGCACATCAACTAATTTTTAGAAATAAACTTTCCGAATTATATAAATATATAGTAGCTTACATTCTGATTCGCCATCAAACCATTATACGCAGGAAGCTTTTGCTTGTACGGTTGCTGCATATTATATGGGAGACCCGCTGACCCAGTACTAAAATTGTTCATTAGCGGCAACTGGCTGAAGGTACTGCTGTTTGCTGTAAGTACAAATATGATAGTTCAACATTTACTGATCGTTCTTCGCAAAATACTTAGAACTGCTCATTTTGAACTATGGATGCCTTTCTACAACTTACCGATAAGATAACTGTAGATTTGCGACAACTGAGTTGCCGGATTTGGCCCAGGTGCTGAGAGAAACTTCGCAAACAAGCTCTCCGTGATACTACTCAGTGGAGATGAGGTTGCGCCAGGGAGCAGTCCCTGGGATGGGGTACTAGCCGAATCAGCTAATCTCAGGAACAGTGAAGTGTCGGATAGCGGCGAAGGTACATTGATACTAACCCCACCCTGACTTCTGCTCCCCATCATGGAGGATGTCATGGGTGCTCCTGGCTCTTGCTTGATTAGTTTACTGGCTGACATGGTGGTGCTGGTCGGCCATGAAGTAGGATATGGAATTTTAGACTTCTTGTCAAACGGCACTTCCACTTTCACTGCGGTGGTGGGGGGGATTTGATCTGTCTTTGTAATCTGCTTGGCTGCTTCCAGGTTCTTCCCCCCTCCCGGAACCTCGATTTTGTCTGGGTCATCATCCTCGTCGAAGGACTCCTCCTCCTCGTCCGAATCCTCGTTCTCCGGCTCTGACTCCTCATTCGCATGCTCAGCATAGTTCTTTATTTGCCGAGCCTAAAAAAAAATCGAAAACAATTAGAATTATGACATTGCACAACCCAGTAACTTTTCTATCTAAAGAATAGAAATCTATACAAATGACAATAACTTTTTTTAACTTCCGTTAAGTAACTGTAACTCACCGCAAGTCTTTGGCTCCGCGACATTTTCACTCGAGTCACGCAAAACGTGTTCCGTGTCCCCTCCCTGTCCAGCAGCGTTGTTAAATTTCGAACCACTCTCACAGCCCCAGAATCAAGTCACACTCCGATAGTTCACCTCCACAGTAACACGGACACTCTTTCCAACTCTAACTTGGCAGTGGACACCGGATCGGTTCCCTTCGTCCCCTCTCCCTTTCTCTCAACTAGAGTCCTCCTTTCCCCTTCCTTCACACTGTTTAACAATTTAAGAATAGTCCCAACAATTAATTAACCATCTCGAAAAACGGGAGACTCTTCTTGAACAAACAACAACAATCTTTCAAACTCAATCCTCCTATTCGAAACCCATTAAAAATTCCCCTTCCCTATCCCTCTTCTTCCTTCACATTCATAATTCAGCCTAAAGGTAAAAGTAAAAAGCAAGCAATTCGAAGACTCGAAATTTTGCAAACCTTTTCTTAACACACAACACAGTACAGGCAGACCAAACCAAGAGAACATTGCATACTTCCTTACTAAACGAACTGAGCATATAAACAGTGATGAAAAAATTATGCGCCTAAAACTTGCAAAAAAAAGCCTTTCCGCTCTCTTAGATTTTAGTCTTTCTTTCCTACATTACTAACTACACACTTTTTAGCTCAGTCCATATTACACATTTTTTTTACATGTATATACCCTTTTTAACAAAGTAAAGCAAAAGTCTCTGATCTGATCCTGACTTATTGCAAGAGAAAGAAATTTTCTTCACGGAAGGGAATCAGGAGGAGGAGAAATGATTTTTTCTTGAAAGTTGGAATACATCAAAAACCCGACTATCTTATCTGTTCCTTTCTATATCGGAGTAAGTTAGGTTGCTTGCTGAAACTCAACCTATTTGAAATCTTCTTCAAATTCAGTCAACTCAAGCAAGAGCTTAGAGCTCCCTTTTACATAAAAACCTCAAAAGTTGTTCAGGAGAAAAAGTGTGGAAAAAATACATCCACTATTCATATTCGAGCAGTGAAATTAACCTTAATGCAGCAGCTCTCTCTCTCCCTACCTATTATAAAGCTTTTATGCTAGTTTCCCGTCCCGATCGGCGCGGCGGCCGTCCCATCATGTACCCAATGCAATGTATTAGAGTTGAACTGAACTACTGTTGTGTTCCTGGCTTGAGCTTCTTTGAAATGTAGAGGCAGAGGGGCTTTCTGATTTTTTTCTTTCAAATAAGCAAACCAAACCATTCAATTTTTTACGGAGTGAAAAACTGAACTGTGAAGAACTCTATTCTATCTACCAAGCAAGGTGCAACTTTTTCACCCTATCTTGCTCTAGTTGCTCTATACTCTGTTTAATGTGATGTGGTGGAGCAGGACAACTTTTTCTCATTCCCATTCATATTCATTTGAAAAAAGACCGACAGGAAAAAGTAGAGACTGAAGGAGAGGAGGAGGAAGCAAGCAACTCTACATGAAATATAAAGGAACGGTGGTGTGGTGGTCGTCGTCGTCGTCGTCATATTATTCATGTCGTTTTGCTTGCGGAGCTTTAAAACAATGCTCAAAAATGGTATGGGAAAAAGGGCTGTGTGTAGGAAATGGGAAGGAGGAAGAAAAAAATGAGAAAAAATTGCACATTTCCGACGCTAAAACGAAATGAGTGGACTTACAATTACAATACGCAAGGAAAACCAGGACCAGATCGGAGCAGGAGCGAGAAGAAAGGGGAAGTTGAGCAGGATGAAATGAAAGTTGAGATTTTTTTCTCGAATCGAAATGTATTTTTTTTATCTTTGTTCTTTCTTCTTTCACAATAGAAAAATGTGAAATGGCTTGGTCCAAGGCAAAAAAGCAAACTGGTATGGGGATGATGATGATGAGACAAGTTTCCATGAAAAAGTTTTAGTCCAAGTCCAGCAATATGGTTTTACAAAACAAAAAAGATTTAAAAAAATTTGGTATTCATAATTTATATTTATTTACGGAACAAATGAGAGGGTACACTGATTTTTACCTAAAAAACTGGTCTAGAGGATGCGATGCCGTTAATGCTGGTATTGGGATGGGATGGTATGATGATGATGCTGAGCTTTTGGAGGAGCAATGATGAAAAGCACGCTGGGCTGACTGAAAGAGTCCAAAACTAGCCGGATAGATATTTCCACGAACGTTTGGCTATGGCGTCTTGTTTCCCCTTCTTGCATATTATCGAACTATGAAACTTTTTGCAACTTTTTTCAAATGTTGTGGATTTTTTGTTAATGAAATTTTTATGGCCTTGTTGGAGGGCATGGAATTTTGGGTGGAGGGGAGTGGGCTCCCAGTCCATAATTTTCTCGGCGGTTACGTGGTGCGATGGTTGAATGAAAAGATGACGAGAGGGAAACGCTCCTCCCCCTTTGTGGAACTCTTATGGAGAGGGAAGACAGCCGAGTTAGACGAGCATTTACGATGCTCATGTGACGATGATGATGGTGATAGTAAAAATTACAAATGTACGAAAAAATTACATGAGGAGATTCTGTCGGGAAGGGTCGACTGGGAACGAGGGGGAACGGGAGGATTGGATTTCACTACGCTACACAATTTATATTATGCAGAGCTTTGAATGCTAACAAGACAGGAAAGCTTTTCTATGAACGAAATGCGGCTCTTCCAGAATAGCTTTGTCCGATTTTTTTTTCTTTCTTTCTACTTCTTGTGCTTTATGGAAATGGTCCGACGGAGCGACGCGTCCAGTTCCTCCGGATTAACCTTACGTCCATTGGATGAATTCTCTGTATAATTTAGCATAGCTCTAAAAACTTTAGGGCGAGAGAAATGAGCAAATCAAAGCTTTAACTTTACTTGAGGTGGTGTAAAAGTGAACTTATGAATATAATATAGTATTTTAAGTAGTAGCAGAACTAAGTTGTGATGTTGTTTGGTAAATTCATGCATGTTTTAGTACTAGCTGCATAAATAATTATCTATATTTTCATATACCGGTGAATACCCATGTTTTTCATACTGCACCCCAGTCTGTCTTTCTCACTTCCAGAAATGTAGGAAACGCGAAAGCTGTCGGAGAAAGATTACCTGGTTTTTAAATCTTTCAGGATTTTTTTTTATAATATGGAATTCAATATTATATATTTAATATAAGATGATATACAAATGTTTAGGTAACGAATGAATATAGCTATTTTGTGTCGCAAGGGCAGACAATGGAGCAGAATAAGGAACGGTGCAAAACGGGTTTTCTGTTGTCTGAACAAATAAATGGGGGCGATCATGCAACTTTCACTAATTGTAAATTCAGCGTGGGTGAAAAGTCTAACAGTGGGATGATATTGATATAGATGAGATGAAGAAAGCGTGAATAATGAATAGCATGCTGTTTCAAAGGAAATAAGTTTTAGTTCTAGTTTTAGAGGATTGTGGAAATTCGTACTCTCATTCCAAATTAGTACTCGTTGTTGTCACCATAATAGTTATACCTAGTTTTATTCTTTGCTGCTCTGGAGAATCTATTCATATAACATGTTGACATTAAATCTTTAGATCAAAAAAGGCTGTTCAACTGATCTCGGTGGATGAACATAAAACTGAGGATAGTGCGGAAGCTACACCTTCGATCTCGTTAAATTACCAAATTCCGGATGCCATGCATAAAACGTGTAGCCAAACGTGATAATGCGTCACGTTGTCATTGACAAATTGATAAATTTTCAACAAGTATGAAATATCACCAAATTATTATGACGTGGTAGTCAGCTTTAGTATGAAGCCAATTTCAACCAAATCTTTTTTGCAAAGAATAAGTTTTATCCTGTTTAAAAATTCCAGTGTCCCCAAAATTCTGGATCGTCAAACTAATGAAATGAGGGATGTTGATTTTAATTATGTTTTATTTCTTTACTTCATTCCGCCCCGGGCTTGTAAGGAACTGTTTGCTTTTACATAATATGCATTTTTTTAAATGTTTGATATGTATGTAGTAAATACCTTTGTGTATCCATCGTGGGAGTAGGAAGCTCTATAATGTAATGTAATGTACATATTATCTATTGTTACAGTTTACAGAAGATTTTATTAAATGACTTTTAATAGTAGATAAAAGGAAACATAAGTAGTGGAGATAATTAAAATAATTATTTTAAACGATTATCTTCATATCCTTCAATTCCAGCACCTCAAGTTTCGTTACTGTATTCCTAGACTTAAATACATAATAATAAAGACTCAGCAGCACCCATATAAATAACGCTCACAATGCCATCCCAATTAAAACTAAACAGCAAAGGAGTCAGTAAGTTGCATTGTGATTCCAAAAAGAAATCTCGGAACATGCTTCGGAATGATAATAGAACTGTGATGACGTTAGTAACGAGAGTAAACAATAATGTGTGGACATATCAATAATACATTGTTGATTAGCTCAAAAAAGCCCAGGAAAAAATGTCATCCTCTCTTACCAATTTGTGCGTAAGCTTCGGAAAACGAAACCAATTGTTTTTTTGTTGGTTTGTTAAGTTAAGAATAGAAATATAAATTGAAAATATAAATATAATAATCGAACAACTAGCCATATATCAAGCCTTGTTATATAAATACTGCTGAACATTTTCCAGTGATAAGCAATGATCACTTGGTGCGTTAATATCAGAGTTTGTATTTGGTACAGAACATAGTCATAAGATCCGGTATTGCCAACTATCAAACGTTACGAGGAAGATCTTTGGTATTGTTTGTTGGTTTCCAACAATCGATTTTAACCTCTTAGCATCACAATTACACTTTAATAATACAGTTTCCCATAGGCCTATGTCGACAGCGAGTAGAATTACCATCTATAAACATAATTTGTTGATGATAAATAATAAATCCTGTACAACTCTGGAACCCCTTCAAACAGGAAACTACGTAGTATGTTTGTTAATCCATCAAAAACATACATGCGAGCGACAGACACAAAAAGAGCGAGTAAAAATGTATATTTATACTACTATTACGAGACTTTCACTTTTTTAACGTTAGTTATAATAATTGTCAATAAAACATATAATTGCCACTAAACCAAAAAAAAATATATAAGATGATTAGCAAAAAAAACACCATTAGTCTTGTTTGATTGTTTTGTAGGTAGTGCGTATAAAATGTAAAAACAAACTTGAATATAAAAGGACCGTAAGCGGTTTCTATTGGTTTATTCACAGTCCTCAAGAAAGGTTTACTTAGGTACTCTTAAAATTAAAATCGATTGCGACATCCCATTAAAAATGGTCAGAAGTACTGCTCATACCTACGCATATTCTCCATTTTCTCGAGCAATGGGAGACAAAATTGTTAGTGAAGTTAAGTTGAATTAAAAATAAGAATATCTTACAAATAAAATACATCAATCCGTGAAATGTCAACATAAGGACAAGCTGACAACTGCTCATATACAATATAACGTTGGTTTAACTTTAAACTGGTTGTTGTCGGGCTCGGAGCTAGACTTAAATACAAAACATATTTTGATGGAATCCAACCTTTATGTTAATTAATTCATTAAAATAATATAGCAATTTCTTAAGAACACACTAACGCAAAATGCTTATAGGAAATACTTTTAGGAAAGCGATACCTCCTAAGTCAGGGTTGTTTATTGATGACACACTCGGTTTTATGAAAAGTTTCATAGAAAATGTTTTGCAAGAACGTGGATATTATAATTTTAACATGTTATTTTTTTGTGACGCGGTATGATTGTTATATTAGTTATTGTAATTATAAGAATGTGTTTGTTTAATATACGGTACAGTATAAATGTTGATATTGGGTTCGTTGGTGTGATGCAGTATAAATTCATCCATATTTGTAGACTCATTTTCGAATATTTACTAACGATGATAAAACCTCAAATTCAAATAATTAAAGCTGAAAAAATCTAGCAACGAATTTTAAATATAGCACTCCTTAACGAGCAAATTACAGTTAGTATAAAGCTTCTACATTTGAAGTAAACTTTTTATTGGTCGTTCTTCGAAACGAAAAGGGAAATATTCCTGCTGGTTAACTTCGAGAACTGTGGGGAACATAATATTTATAACGACAAAGTTTAGAGTGCCCTTACTTAACGCTTAACGAAAACAAGTTAACTCTGAAAATGTACTTACAGCCTATATTTTTAATAATCACTGCTCTTGTAATGACAGCTCAAGAACCTTTTTCAAATTTTCTTCCTCCTCTTTTCGCATTCGATCTTCTTCTTCAAGTTGCTTCCTAGATAAATCCAATACTGCTTGCAGCTCCTCAAAACTGCTACTTCGGCGAGCAGCAGCCTCAGGATGAGATCTTTCAGTCTGACTAGGGCTAGGTACAAAACCAGTTGCACCAGCAGGAGCGCCATCCGAAAATGGCCGCCACTCTGGGTTTTCCATCTGTCGAGCCATCATTAGGCTTTCCTCGATGGCCCTTCAAATTAAATTGTTAAAATAAATAAATAATACATAAAAAGCCACATTTGAAACAAAGAAGCTGGTGTGGTAAGTAATGTTTACCTCTGCAATAATTGTTCTTCAGTATCGGAATCAGGCGTAATATCTTTCAATGTGGTTCTCGGAACATTCAGAGCTTCATAAATGTCAACCATTTTATTGTGCTGGGATGATGCTTCTCCACTGAGATCATCATCTACGGTCCATCGAAAAATATCATCATCCGAAGACGATATTGGAGCTGGGGTAACAGACATCCGAATGTCGTACAGCGGGGGCGGCTCAAAAAGTTGCTCATCTAAGACGCAAGCTAACCTTCCACTTTCTTCTACCAAAGATTGCACCCCGTGCACTGGTTCCTCAGTTCCAAATATGTTGTGAAAGGTAATGGATGCGTTGACTAAGTGAAACATGGGAATTTCTGCAAGCCAAACAAACTTATTAACTATTGACATAACTGGGGTAACGTGACACAATCAACTAAAAGATACAGTTGAGCTATCACTGCAAGCTGTGTCATATTAGTAAACCCTGTCTTTCTTCTTTTTCACAGTTATTTGATTCACTAATGGGTACTTGTTAGTTGATTGTTAGTGCTATTTACGACGCTTCAGATAAAAGTACGTACCGATTTTAACAGGAAATCCAGCAGGTATCTGCATTTGAATAAAATCCTTAAGCTTGTTGAACTGACTACTTGAAAGCGCCATGATATCCACGATGGGCATTACTTGTTCTTGTAAATTCAATGGGTAGTTTTCGCATAGCCAAACAGTTGCCTAAATTAAAAAAATAGCAATTGCAAATAACATTAATACCCAAGTAGATATTCATATAACGTTAAATTACAAAGTTGGATTCTGGACAAATAGTAGCATCATTTTCTAACCTTAAATTTGTTTAGCTTTGTTCGAGCTTCCTTGCGCCTTCCAATGTCCCTTGCGCCTAATGAGATTTCCTGATCAAAATACTCTTCTGCAGTAATCTCGGGAAAGTTTTCAGTTGTTTCCTCCCCCTACAATGAAAAGATGGTTTACAATGATCAGGAAACTTCCGAAAAACTTCTTTGTTACGTTTCGTTTTAGTGTAGTACTGATAGCGCAAAAATCACTTACCGACTTGGAAGCTCCAGGTACTTCTCCCTCAGAAGTTTCAGTGGCTCCAAAGGTATTAAGAATCCTTTGGAAATTAGAGACATTCTCGCTTCGATTCTTATCCGACTCGCTTAAGTGTTCATGGCGAATTTTTGTAACCAGCTCCACGTTCGTAGCGCTGAAAACTTTGCAATCGAATCCATTCACCTTCTCACTTTTGTCGCTTCCCCATCCCCAGATGCCAGTCTTATTTCTGCACACGAGAATATAATCCCCAGATTAAAATAACACAACTCATTGACAATTTGATATAATTATATCAAAAAATATATAGTTGAGCTAACCTTTCGAAAGCTATTTTCTCAAGATTCACATAAGATATCATGGCAGGATTAGATAAACGGTAGGACACAGTTTTTTCATACACTCGACTGTCTTGAACATTATTGTGCTTTTCATTTCCTGATAAGATGATGTTACTGTACACTTGCTTAGTTGCATGGTCGATCTCCATCATTTTAACGCAGTCATCTGTGCATTGAAATAAGACAAATTGTCATCATCTTCAATATAACATCAGTTGAAAACTAGAACTTATAGATGTTTTAAATAGTCAATTTGACTGACCTTTTCCTTGAAAAATCACAGAAACACCATCTTGTCTAGGATCATTGTCATTGCCAAACACATTACTATCCACACGCACGTTAGAGCCCATTTTGTAGACTTTGTGCGTATTAACTGGACACATACGAGTGAGCAACGGAACTATTTCAGATACAATAACATAAATTTAAGGAGATTATAGACCATATCATACAATTTAATCACAATTATTAATGTGCGTCAATTGTTTTGCATACCCCAACTAGTAAACTCCCAACGCATCTCAGCATAAAAGTCTGGTGCCTATAGAGTAATAACATGAAATACAAGTTAAAAATTAACAGTACTTTGGGCTTTGGGGTGACATTAACTGTGATCATTTTTACATTCAAATGTTGCTTACATCTTTTAATCGCTTCAGTAAATTGGGAACCAAGTCACCCCGTTGGCTTCTCTTTTGTAAGTCTCGATACTCCAAAATGGATTTAAGTAGTTCGGGATCTCCTTGACATACGGCTTCGTGGACAACTGTTATTTTTAAAAACACAAAATACAAATCAGTGTTAATAACTAACAATAATAATCATTTACTTCACTTCTAATTATAATTTTTTTAAGTAATTAGGTTGCTCACCATTCCAGTTAGATTTGTGCTCAAACAGAGCATTTGCACCTTGCTTTAACAGGGCAATGACACATTCGTTTCGTCCGAGCAAAACAGCTAGTAACAATGGCGTGCGTCCTCTCGGATCGTGTTTCTCCAGGTCCTCAGCCTAGCAATTAAAAAGCCAGATTTACTTAAGTCACAAGTTAAAACACTTTAAACGTTGACTAGAAATCTGATGAATTAATTGCAGTGCATAGTAGACCGGAATACACAAGCACTTTTTGAAAGGAACTCAACGAACTATTACTGAAATGCAAACGATACTACCCTTATTAAAACAATATATAATTAATAAATACCTTGTGTTCAGTAGCGGTAAGCTTAGCTTCCAGTTCCTCATGTCGGTCTTCCCATACAAGCCAGTGAAGAGGATAACTGTCAGCAATCATTTCTCTAGTGATAACCATTTTGGAGCTTATGAATGATCTGCAACCCCCTGAAACCGTAAATCAGTTCATTCCATCAATACATTATACACACATTCAACGTTTCCAAACGATATAATCATCGCCCATAGAATAAAACAGAGCAAATGAAGCTGTTTACCAATAAGTTCAAAGTTATAAACTGAGTAATTTTAAAATTAAATTTGCTACAATACTTTCTTTTCCAGTATTATCAATTATATCTCTATTTTGTATTTCCTTTGAATGTTGAAATTCTACTAAATAGCAACTAAAACCAATCTGGGATAGCTAGCTAACAGTGAACAGCTAAAGACTCTGACTCGGATTGTTAAGATTGCTCTTCCTTTTTATTTAATTTAACAGGAGATGATCGAAGGATTTGTCATCACATTTCATTTCCAAATGAATTATTCCATTTTATTTTGGCGTTACAAAAAGTAATATGGATAATTACTTTTTACATCAGTGAACACATTTAATATTACGACACCTAGCACTACTCGCTACGAATACTACTTATTTAATTATCCTTCTACTGTCTACTGCTGGCTGCTTAAATAACAATATTCACTGTCCACCGCCACCGTCCATCCACCTCAAAGTTAATTTTTACGCAAGTCACTATTTAGCTTTGCACAGTTTAACTACACGTGACTAGCTAGCCAAACATGCACCACTGTACTTTGGGAGTACTAACTAACTGACATATATCATATGTATGACTATGACTGTAGTTACAAATAAATGACTAATCATAATCAGAGCAATCAATATAAACTAATCACAAACCTTCTAAACATTCCAACAGAATCATAACAAATCTAATCTCACTCTCCAATCATTTTTCTTTCCTTTTCCTCCTTCACAAATATCAGCTGCTGCTGCAATATCCAACTCCCAAACAAATTTCGCCTTTCACTATAACTACATTTACTAACTAAAAATATTGGAAATCAGTCCATCTACGATCTACCTTCCTACATCCTAACAACTCCACCC
>JAQGAI010001831.1:0-13641 GCA_034696905.1 Lepidocyrtus violaceus
GTTGCCTTAGTAGTTTAGGACGGCTCCATTCAAATGTAAGGCCGACCTTATCCTAAGGGAGAGATGTGGATTTCAGCTTAGAAATCAAGCATGACGTCATGTATACGAGTTCTTTTAACTTCGCTAGTTGTGTAATATGTTTGTAGCGAATTTGCCAGGTCCACTGGGAAAGAGGAGAAGATGAAGGATCTTGGAAGGAATGATGGGGTGAAATGCATATTATAGAGAAGCAAGCATATTTCAGTTTCTCGAGTTATAAACGTATTGATTTCTACCTCTAGACACTTTTTGAGACATGACAAATCAGAATTCATATAATTAGTTCCAATATCATCCAAATCATGTATGTCCAATATAGTTAAATTAAAATACACCGAAACTGGGAAGGAAAAATGAAAACAAATATATTCAAAACAATTTTTGTTTATATCATTGAATTTCATGTTGCCCACCAAGGCATAAATAGTAAATTGTTTTGACGAAAACTGAAGGACAACTGACAAAACAGATATGAATGTTAAAACACGAAACAAACGTTACAAGATCAACAAAACCTGCCATTCTTCCCGAACAATGGAAGGCTCATTTGCTTGACTCATGTTATTTTCTAAACTTCTTCTTTTTCAAACGAAGAGGGTTTGAGAAACCAGTTACAAGAAATTAAGACCATTTTATTATTAGGTCATCCTTTTCGAGTAGCTGTAAGATTTATCTATTTAAAATGAGGCTCATATTCCACTCGCCAAGTTTAAGATATACACTATTGGCATTTGGACAGTTAAGCTTTATAATTTACACTGTAAGTGGGATGTCCTTGTGGGATCCATTTTGCAGAGAAGACATTTTGTACACTCCTTATGTTCGAGTGTTTCAAAGGGGAAGATTCGGAGCATTGCTTCGTGAACGCGGGCCTGGCTTCGTCGATTTGACTGGACTGAAGGATATTTACGTTTGTACTAATGGACTGTAAGACAAATTGGAATTAACATTAAAGTAGTAATTGGAATAACTTCTACAAAACTAACTTATTATGCAAATACCATAAAAAGAACTATATTGGAAGGGTAATGATGTACTATGCAAAAACGAGAGGACTGGGAGAAGTTTATGAGCAAGGTGAGCTACACTGGACACCTCATCAATGCGAACTATATAATCCCTCCCCTAACCATGGGGTTCCTGGAGACCATCCTAAGAAAACGGTACATATTGAAAATAATGTTTGTTTGAAATAACTGATTGATTGCCATTGCAATTGTTATTGAATTCTATCAATTTTTCCTAGCTTTTGTCCATTCTCCTCATCGGACATCCACACGACTATCGCCGACCAGCCATGCAAATGTTCATGGCTCCGATGTACGACCTATGGTACAAAGCCTATGTCAACATAACCTCTCTAATTATGATCGGGACTGATGGCGAGTGCCTTATTGAAAAGGGGGCGGAAAGAGCTCGGCTTCGCGTTCGCAACCAACTACCCAAGCATCTTTTTGAACTACCAATTGAGCAACCAAGGCCCCCAATATTTTGCAAGCTGGACGCTCACACAAAACTAGGTCAGCGAGGAGTGATTACGATTGCCAAACCTGGACAAAGTGGACTGCAGGGGGAGTTGTTTGAATTTAAACCGCGTCCAAAGAGCTTCAAAGGTACTCCATTTGAAAAAATTGGGGATAAGCATAGTCCAAAGAGGGAGACCGGCTCGACCATATACCCAAGATACTATGCAAGTGATTTCAAGGAAAAACTGTTTCCCGGAGCACTTGGTAGTTTCGCGGACGCAGCTGATGAAATATATGCTGCACTAATCAATGATAGGAAGATGAGATTCGTTGGCTGTCTTCATTATCCGGACTTCGGTTCGGTGCAGATGAAGGCTTTAGAGAAACTTAAGAAGGAATATGAGGAATTGGATTTGTCCAATACTGGGCTGCTCGTAAAAGAAGCGGACAAACCCTTCTGGGCTGAACAGGTTGCTACCCCAGGGGGTAGTGTTGATGGCACACCTATTAAGGCCTCCAGGTATAGCTTGTACTTAAACGTTGACGTGTCAAGTGGCGAAATAGAAGCTTATGGGGAGGCGAAAGCGAGGATGGACGCTGCCCAAGAAGACTTAACAACGAAACAGGAAGCGAAAGCAGAAGTAGCTGAGGTTAAGGCTTCGGAAATAAATGTCAATAAAGAAAAGATGCTCATTAGTTTATGGCCGCTGAAAAAGGCGTACGGAGATTTATACAAGTAATGTACAGGGAATAATTTTAATTTACCTTGAATGCGCAAGGAATATTCTACTTTACTCCAACCTTAACTAATGATTATTTAGGCATACCAGAGAACTCGAAGTTGAAGCGATAAAGTCAATCCTCGCAATCCACGAAGTGGCAGGATCTTCAAATGAGCTACTTTCCTCTGATGGTTTAAAAGATCCCGAAAGCAAGAAACCCGTTGTGCTTGATTACTGGAAAACGCTCCTCTTGAAAAATATTTCAGAAGCAAAGTATCAGTTCCGCTTTGAGCAGTATAATAGAAAATTGATTGATGAATACAATAGTCTTGTCAATGATACGGGCATCCTCAGCGTAATTCTGACCAGAAAGAGTGTCACGCTTGGACCCCAAATTTCAAACGCGGAGACGCTAATCGCCAGACACAGAGTTTATAAGCGCTTGTTGAAAAAAACGTTGGAGGATTTTGAAAACGCCATATTACAGCTGGAACGTACTGGGAAACCGGTTGATATCGTACCGGTGGATCCCTTCATGAAGTACTTTGTGGATACCATGATTGAAATCGGAGATGCGGTGAAAGAAGACTTGAGTCCGATCGAAGATAATCCACAAGCAAAGGCCTGTCACGAGCTACCTGTTTTTGAAGGTATACTCGTAAATATGAGCAATAAACTGAAAGTCACTTGAATAACAAAGACAATCTCAAACGTTATTCCAGCCACGTGCAAGGGAATCAAGCCATCTTCTGATAGAGCTGGTCAGCTCCTTAGAAATAGGGAAAACAAAGGTAGAGATTGGCCACCAGAAGATAAATGGCGTGGGGGGATATTAGACCTGGTGGAACACATATTTCAACAAGTGTGCCCATATATAAACGGGGATTTTGCATCCTCTATTACAAGAATTGTGGAGGGATATCTGATGGGTAGCTTCAAATTGTTTTCATTTCAAAAATAAAAATGCCTAGCTAGATCTTAATTCAATATTCAATTAAATATTCCAGCAAATCCACTTGGTACTGGACTCAAGCTACCGGTTATTGGAAGCCGACTGCATTCAGCTAATCATCCCAATTTGACCTACAACGAAACAAATATGGATGCCATGCCGGAAATGGGGAATAGGAAGCTAAGGCCGATGAAAGAGTTTTGGAAGATGATTAAAGTAGCCCTTGAGGACTGTAGTAGAAAAGCTGTCCCAATGCAATTTTGGCATAATGAGGTAAGCAGAACAAAGTTTAATCACTCTATCATAATAAAAAAAATATTTTCATTGTTTTTTTTTCTGATAAAAATATCAGGATGATAAATCGCAATATATAACGTTTCGGAAGTTCTTCCAAAACAACGGTTCCGAAATACATTACAATGTGGATGACTTGATCATGGAAGAGAAAGCGGATTTGGAGTACTCATTCAACTGGGCAGTGGAAATGAATTGGAGAATTTTTGCAACCGTGTTGGGTATTTGCATGCCTCATTATGAAAAGAAAATCCCTCTAATCTCAGCAAGATTTTATGCTTTGTATTCAGAGGACTTTCTCCAACCACTGAGGCAAATCTGGTAACTTAACATTGTATGATGGAAATGGGGGCAACTTGAGACCTTTGTAAATTTCACGGAATTTCATTGAATTGTGTTTGCAGGATGAGCAATCGGGATAATCCAGTCCTACAAGTAATTTTGGGAACTTATTTTAGCTATGGGAAAGCAGATCGGTGGACTAAAGCATGCATGGAGAGTAGTTTTGTGGAGTCCGAAGATAGGAATTACAGGCCTCCAAGACACCTTTATGTGAACGCCTTCACAGAAATGAATTACTTCATCAGTGGACCAATGTCGGGCACAAGTGGGATACTTGCCGTTGCAGAAAATTCGCTTTAAGGAGAACTTAAATAGAATATGATTGCTAACTACTTAAAATAATGTATTTTTGTATAGTTTTGAAAATAGAAAGAATTAATTTGGTGGTTGTGCTTTTTTTGTTATGCCGAGTTTATTTTTGGTTGTCAAATTTAGCGGAAATCTTTAAAGCATGTATGATAATGATGATGCATTTCTCATTGTTGAAACTCGTACCATGAGAAGATCACAAAAGTCACCGTCACCAGACGTCCAAATCGACATTCCTTTAATTAAGGCAATCAATGTTTTTGCAATAAGGAATTGCGACAAAAAGAAATCATTTCTACACACATGGCATAATATCTTGCATCACGTGTTTTTATGCAAAAAATGAAGGACAGTGGATGGCAAAATAGCAAAAATATCTAACTATAACATAAAAATAACTATTGTGTATTTGTATCGCTAGCGGTGTTAGAAAAACGATTGCTACAGAAGTTGTCATTCTTTCAGTCATAACAAGACAATGCAAGGTCCATGCTGAAATCATCATCCGACAAAGTTAAAAACAAGACGTTGCGCCAAATAATTTACATATATACAGGAAGACAAAAAGAGTATCCTTCATTATTATTAGGTGGATAAAAAAAATGGCGTCTGATAAAATGGCGTTTATACTCCGATCTTCCGGTTTAAAAAATCCCATATGGATATTTGGAAGGCTGAGTTTCCTAATCTGCATGATAAGTGCAGTATCAATATGGGATCCATTTTGCAGGGAAGACATATTGTACACCCCTTACGTGCGAGTGTTCCAAAAGGGAAGATCGGGAACGTTGCTTCGGGATCGGGGACCGGGATTCATTGATCTAACAGGATTGAAAGATATTTACGTTTGTACCAATGGGCTGTGAGTGGGTCTTTAATTATATTGTAATTACTATAGTTTACATATAATTTTAAACTAATGCAAAAACGTTTTAACCTATTTGATTGCAAGGGTCATGATGTACTATACGAAAACGAGGGGACTGGGAGAAGTATATGAGCAAGGAGAACTTCACTGGACTCCTCATCATTGCGAATTGTACAATCCTACCGGAAACAGTGGAATGATGCCGGACCATCCTAAAAAGAAGGTAAACTTGATAAATCATGCGATGGGGAAATGTGATTTATTTTAATGAAAACCTTGTTATTGTTTCTCCATTATAGCTCCTGTCTATTCTTCTCATTGGACATCCCCAAGACTATCGGAGACCATCGGTTCAAATGTTTGTTGCTCCAACGTTTGACATGGCGTATGGAGACTACATCAATATTACTTCTCTAATTATGATGGGGGCGGATGGGGAATGCCTGATAGAAAAAGGGTCGGAACGGGCTCGACTGCGTGTTCGCAATCAGCTCCCAAAACACCTCCTGGACCTGCCAGATGACGAACAAAAACCGCCAATATTCTGTCAGCTCGACGCTCAACGGAAGTTGGGACAACGAGGACTAATTACCCTTGCCAAACCCGGGAAAGGTGGATTGAAAGAGGATGATTTGTTTGAATTCAAAGAGCGTCCCAAGGGTTTCAAAGGGACTCCACTGGAAAAAAGACAGAAGGGGCTTCAAAAGCGGGAAACCGGCTCCATCACATCTCCAAGATTCCGTGCTACTAAGTTGAAGGAGACGATGTTTCCAGGAGCGTTGGGTAATTTTGCAGAGGTCGCGGAAGAAGTCTATGCTGCGCTGATAGGGGACAGGAAAATGAGATTCGTTGGCTGTCTCCGCTATCCTGATTTCAGCGCGGAGCAAATGCGGGTCATTGTGACTAGGAAGAATGAATCAGAAGCATTGGATTTGTCCAAGGATGGGCTACTCATTAAGGAGTCAGAGCCACCCTTCTGGGCTGACAAGGTTACCGTCCCGTGGCCTGATAGTGCGGATCCCAAAACTCAAGGCTCGAGGTACTCCTTGTATTTGGGCGTTGACGTGGAAGGTGGGGAGGTAGAAGCTTATGACGAGGCGAAGAAAAAAGTTGACGAGGCTCTGGAAGCAGCAAAAGCTAAACGAGAGGCGAAAGGAGAAGAAGCTGAACTTAAGGCGGCGGAAGATGTACTCGTAAAAGAACAAATGGTTTTTAGTCTATGGTCACTGAAGAAGGCGTATGGGGATTTGTATAAGTAATACATGTGTGATTGAGTAATATGCTTATTAAATATGAACACATTACTTCTCTCCATTTTAATCTGAATTATTTGAACTTGTCAGATACGTGAAACAACTAGAGGAACAGGTGAAGAAAGCATGGGAAAAGGTCTATGCCGAGACGGGTAACTTTGAAGAGGTGGCCACCCCCGAGTTCAAAGAACCGGAAGGTAAAAAGGCTCTGTTGTTGGCCATCTGGCGACATCAGCTCCTACAGAATATTTCGCAATCGAAATACGAGCGTCGGTATGAGCCTTACAACCGACGTTTGGTTGAAGAGTACGATCGATTCGTAAACGACACCGGGGTTGTGAATACAATCCTGAGGAGAAAGAGCGTCGCACTCGGACCCATGATTTCCACTGCTGAAACGTTACACTCGAAGTACAGAGTTTATAAATCATTGCTGAAGAGATCCATGGCGGAAATGCAGGAGGCTGTAAAGAAGATGGAGAAAACGAGAAAACCAGTGGAGGCTGCCCCCGCAGATCCTTTTGACAGGTACTTTGTGGACACGATGATTGAAATCTCGGATGCGGTTAAAGAAGATCTGAGCCCTAATGAAGAAAATTTGGATGCAAAGGCTTGCTACGAGTTACCTGCGCATAATGGTAAAAAATATTTATAATGGCTGATTTACGGGGGAAAATTATTATTATTTTTGGAAAATTGTTATTATTTGGTTCTCTTGTGTTTATAGTTTCGTGCAAAGGAATTAAGCCATCATCGGCGAGGGCAAATCAACTTCTGAAAAATAGACAAAGAAAAGGTCTGAGCTGGCCAAAGGATGATAAATGGCGAGGGAAAGTCCTTACTTTGATAGAACATATATTTGAGAAAGTTTGCCCATATATAAATGAGGATTTTCCATCGGCCATTACTGAAATTGTGAAGGGATACCTATTGGGTACGTTAACGAGGATCATATAGCTCATCCAATGTTATGGGAAAGCAATCGGCCTTCTTTTTTTTTAATTTTGTAGCAAAGCCATTGGGTACCGGTCTTAAGATGCCTGTCGTTGGAAGTCGACTCTATACAGTTGACAATCAATACCAAGCCTCGGTTTACAACCTGACTTATAACGAAACCAATCTGGAAAACATGCCGGAGGTTGGGAATGGGAAGCTCAGGGCGATGCAACCCTTCTGGGAGCAAATTACAACAGCCCTTGAGGACTGCAAGAATCAGGCTGTACCTATGCAGTTTTGGCATAACGAGGTTAAAATATTCAAACAAGCTTGAACTATGTATTGAAATATTAACAAGTTTAAAAAAAAGTTGCTTTGTGTTGTGAACAACTTTAGGAGGACGATAAAGCCCCGTATGTGACCTTCCGCAAATTTTTCAAAAACAACAGTACCGAAGTCCATTACAACGTGGATGATTTAATGATGCAAGAGAAAGCGGATTTGGAGTTTTCCTTCAACTGGGCTGTGGAAATGAATTGGAGAATTTTCGCAACTGTGCTAGGGGTTTGCATGCCTCGATATGAGAAGAAAATACCACTCATTTCAGCCAGATTCTATGCATTATATTCACAGGACTTTCTACACCCACTTCGTCAAATCTGGTGAGTCAAATCTGGCATTACTTTTGTGTAAGTTAATGGAGTCGGGGTAAAATGAAATCTGTTCATACTAACTCCTTTCCAGGATGAGCAATCGGGACAATCCCGTTCTGCAAGTTATACTGGGCAACTACTACAACCGAGGGAAGGGAGGAAAATGGACAAAAATATGTATGGAGAGTAGTTTTGTGGAATCAGGAGACAGGAATTACCGACCTCCTCGACATCTTTATGTGAATGCGTTCACAGAAATGAACTATTTCATCTCTGGACCCATGTCAGGAACCAGTGGGATACTGTCCGTTGTAGAGCCTACTCTTTAACGACCCCGATTTCATGATAATTATTTCATTTTGCTTAATTGAATTTTGTATTGTAAAGTTGATAAATATAAATAAATTCGTTTTCTCACAAATATTTACCAATTTTGAGCCAGTTCTTCTTAAGTCGGAGAAAGAATTGAATACTTCACAAAACAAAAGTATCATTGTTAACAGCACTGCACAGCTCGTCATATCATCCTTCAAAATTATTTTCATTTCGTTTTAAAAAAAACTGCCAAAGTTTATAAACTACCCTCTAAAAATAACTTTTCCAAAGAATACTACTTTTTAATGTCGTGTAATGTCAAATGGCCGGTGGCAAGTAAGCGATTTCCAAACGCAGAGAACAAATGTAGTCCATTTCGAGGAAGTTTTCTTTCACTTCCCGTATTAAACTCCTCCTGCTTTAAAATCTTTTTTTAAGTGAACCAAGAGGGAAATTTTGTACCTTAGGATTTATACTTTGATCACCATCCTTAATGGATATAATATCTGTTTCTTTCCCTTCACTTCCTGCTCATCATCTTCTAACTTCCTGGAGAGCCGAACATCCCATTCACTTCCCTACTTTACTTTCGGAAAGGAAAATAATTGTAGCAGTGGAGGATGTGTCTGTAGAGTAGAGAGGTAGTTTTCCAAGAAGAGTTTTGTTCCACTTCACCCTCCACTTAATAGCTGTTCCCTCTAACACTGTCCATTTACGTGATCATCGTGATTTCATGATTACAACACATTAAAACAGACATTATCAGTATAAACTATCTTTATCATGTCTATTTCCCCCCTCTTTCCCGTTCCTCTCACCTTTTGCTACCAAAAACTGCTGAAGAAAAACAAGAAGTGTCTTAATATTATTATTATTGTCTTCATATGAAAATAAGTAGTTGCCATTTTCTTTCCCAACTTTTTTTCCGACATGGCATGACATAATGGGGAAAAGTAGACATCGCGATATCCTTTACCGTTTTATCGTTCAAAATTGCTTTTCATCGAAATCGCGCCAAAGTATTTGTAGTATACGTTGGCCTTCCCTATAAAAATAGTAATAATAATCAGGCTAGTTTTACGAACTTGTTAAAAAAGATAAAATGATCAGGGCAAATGGTGATACGAATACGGGGAAAGTTGGAGTATTAGGAAACTTTCGGGTCCGTCTTAGCTTTGTTTCTCTCTGTAGAAGACTAGAAATAACTTGCTGAGAGGATTTTGATCCTTAACGTTTGAAGGGGAGGTTATCCGTGAATCCATGAATAAGGTCGAGTTGGAATGAAGTGAAAGCTGCTTTCCCCAACATATAATAGGTGCAGTCTAACACAAACCGGTTGTCAGTTTTATTTTTTAACGATGATACGCGTAACGCACCGATGCCAACAAAGATTTGTCGTGAAAGGATTTTTAAAAGCTTCATGTTTAGTAGTTATAATAAAGTGCAAAGATAATGAGGACAAATGCAGAGAGACAACATGCTAATAAAACGGCCATCATTTGAATGTCCTTTGAATAAAAAATTCCCATAGGTTGATGGTTTTTCTGACCTTCCTTTCTGATTTCTAGCAAACAGCCAATATTGTATGGTAATTTGCACAACAAAGGGCAGATGTATGGCACAATTTATCCATTTATGGAATGTATTTGTAATGCAATGCAATATTTTGCATAATACAAAGGGAAAGCAAACACACTTTGAGAACAATTTCTACTGACAATGAGTGTGAAATGCATTAACATTATCAAAACCACTTAGCGTTAAATCTAAAATGTATATTGTAAGGGGGATTGTTATGATAAAAGAAATAGCATGTTGATTCTTGTGTTTCGTGTTACTGCTTATTGTATTGATTTATTTCTTCATAATTGCTGATTATAAAACAAGCTTCAGATCCCGTTACCCCAATGCTCCCGTACTGTTCGGATCAAGTCCATCCTAATAAATTAAAAAAAATGCAGAAAGGTAAGTCATTTTTTAATACATAGAACAAAATGATCCATGAGTAAAGAATGAGCTATTTTCCATAAGTATTTAATAAAGTACATTATAAATTTCATCTATAACGTTCTTATACTTGTCTACCACCGTCGATCTCTTCAGTTTCAGGGTTGGCGCTGTATTTATCAGATTATTATAAGTAATAATTTAAACAATGCCCAATAAATAATATCTAATTAAGTATACCCGAGTGAAAGCAAACTTGAGAAATATAATGTTTTCCATACTTAATTCACCCCCTGGAATGGAGAAGTCTTTCGGTAAAATGACCCACTTTTGAACTTTTTGCGCTTTTGACACGCTTTTGGAGTTGGCAAGCATGACTCCCGTATTGATTGCGTTTATCAACTAAACCATCATGAAAATGGGATCAGAATAAAATTAATTTTATTTACTCCAATGACAAGTTAATGCAATAAGTGTTATAAATGTTCAAACCTTGGAATTTTTCTTTTCATAAACTTCACGAAAGACCTCTTTAACAGTGTCCACCTTACAATCCCCATGCTGTTCTATCCAGGATTTGCTTTCCTCAACCAATGTATCACTGCATTCATTCGTCTCTTGGTTTAGTCCAGTCTGTAACGTTCATTCGAGGGAATTCATGCAGATGCAAATATACAGACAGATATTCCAAAGTTGACGGAGGAAGTGGATAAAGCCTACCGTAACCAATACCATTCACTAACCTTAAATGTGATCAATACTGACAGGAACTTGAGCCTATCCCCGACCACCATCGCGTTACTCAAACAAGGCAAGGCTTGTTTGATGTTATCCTCAATAGGAACTGGGGCAACGTTTTCTCCCCCGGCAGTGATCAACAGCTCTTTGATTCTTCCCGTTATAAAGATGAACCCATCTTCTTCAATCTTTCCCAAATCCTCCGTGTGAAGCCAACCCACATCGTCAATTGCCTCCTTTGTCTTATCTTCCTTTCCCAGATAGCCAATGGTTATGTGTCTTCCTCCGAGACAGATTTCACCTTGACCGTCTGGTGTTACGTCGTTCAATCTAGTACCTACATTCGGGAGCTCAACTCCAATGCTTCCGAACCGAACTAGCTTCCTTTGTTCCAGCCCTAAAATATGCGGCCCGCTGCTTTCGCTAAGGCCGTAAGCTTCCGTGATTATGATGTCTAGCGACATGAAATACTCCATGACCTCCATACTGAGTGGGGCAGCTGCGGATATATTCAAGGTACTCCTTGATAGTCCTAAGGCCTCCTTGATATTCGAGAAAACTATTTTATCAGCCAGTTTAAACTCCAAGGTTGGAGGGCTCGGATCGCCAGCAAGTCTCTTTTTGTTTCTTGCGGTAGCTTGTTCCTTGGCCCAGTTAGCGATTGTTAACTTCAACCCAGTGTTTTTGCTCCCGATAGCTTTCAAAGCTTCATACATTTTCTCCCAAACACGAGGCACAGCCAGGAACTTGGTGGGTTGGACTTCCTTCATTGTATTTATCAGTGTACCTTTCAGAGCATTGCCGTCTGCAAAGTATACTGTCCCAATACTGACCATCGGAAAATACATATCAGTGGTTTGGGCTGCAATGTGACTTAAAGGCAAGAAGCTAATGACTTCCTCCTGTCCGTCAACGAAGCCAGCGAAGTCCACAACCTCACGGCTCATCCAGGTAATATTATCATGAGACAACATGACGCCTTTTGGGTTCCCAGTGGTCCCGGAAGTGTAAATCAGGGTGCAACACTGGTTTACTGCCATTTGCTTCAGTCTCTCTTTCAAAGCTGCATCTGACTGTTGCTCACCTATCTTCATTAACTCGTCCCAGCTGAGAACCCCCTCACATGATGGTTTCCCCCTGTATTGAATGATGGCCTTTAGGTGGGGAAGCTTGTTCCGATACTGAAGAATTTTTGAAAGCTGTTGCTCATCCTCCACCACGTAGATATTAGCCTTACTGTCTTCAGCAATGTAGGCACATGCGGATGGAGAATTTGTTGTGTAGATCCCTGTTGGCATCCCACCCGCAAAAATTGCTCCCAGGTCAGCTTTGAACCATTCTGGACTATTAAATCCTAAAATGCACACACCATGGTGCCTTTCCAAGCCAAGCGCTATGAAGCCCTTAGCGGTTCTCCAGACGTCCTCGTAGTATTCTTCGTAGGAAGTTTTTTCCCAGATTCCGTTTTGTTTTTCCGCTAAGGCTGGGAAATTGGGATCCCTCTCGACGGTGGACTTAAACAGTGACGGGATTGAGATTGGGGGACGCTTGTTACTTCCTGCTTTTCCTAGTTTTCCTATACGAACAGCACCTCGGGCATGCCATGTATAAACGGCATCGCTTGGTATGACTTGATCCGGACCGTCGAGAAATGTTTTGCCAGACCGCTCATACTCCAAACTAGGATCTTTATCTTCGGGTGTTCCACCGGGTGGGGTTGGTTTGAAATTGCTTTCATTGCAGACCGATGATGTGTGAAAGCATTGTATTTGATTGCTGCTAAAAATCTAGTAATGAGTTAAATGGCAAAGGTAAGCATTAAATTAAAGTCAATAGGGTATACTAACTTTGTTGGAACGGGTTAATTTTGGATTTACTGGAAATCTACGAAAAACTCCTGAAGAAGTGTGGATCCCGTCATCTAATAGGGTATGGTTGAAGGCAAATGAGTTGGACAGAAGGTCTCTAAATTTTCGATGATAGCAAAAAAACTTATCATCTCCTTGAGCATGTCTTCTCGTTAGGTTATAAATACTTAGGCATCTATGTGGCGTTCGATAAAATGGGGGTTGTAGGTAATTCAGAATGAGGCCATCACAGGTTGCCCTCCTACAGTACGACTTGGACTTTATCAAAGGTTTGTCGATCTTTGGTTGGAGAAACGTTGATATTCTTTGAGGGGATGGGTTTAGCCCGATTGGAAATAGTGACCGCAGTGGATTGAATGACATTTTCTACCTTACTTTACAAAACATGTTAGTGTTGGAGAGGTTTTTGATAAAGCTACATGTAAATTTTGAGGTTTTAACTGCAGTTGGTATGTAAGGTTCATAGCAAATAAGGTCTGACAAATACATGCATTTCATCATTGATCAGGATTTGATGCTATAGAAAAATCCACTTACATAGTCATATTACCCCAGTAACATTAATACACAGTTAGCTAATTGAACAGTTATGTTGCAGGCGGAATTATTTTACATTTTGTAAAATTGATGATGCATAATATGGTAATCTAATCGTAATCTCGTTAGAATGACGATGCTACGATAATGCTGAAAAATGACGAGGGCCGAGCGGCCAACAACCATTAAGTTTCTTTGGTCTCAACTTCTTGTTTTTATTTTATTCATTTCTCATTTTTAAATATTTAATAATCCGCAGAAAAATTCAAAAAATTTCTTCTTCAATAATTCATTACACTATCATTATAGTAGCACGAAAAGAACGAAAAGGAAAAAATACAATACGACATCTTAAACCTAATTTACACGTATTAATCTTACTAATTATTTAAGTAATAGTGT
>JAQGAI010001832.1:0-13640 GCA_034696905.1 Lepidocyrtus violaceus
CTATTTAGTTCTTTCCATTCTAATCAGCCAATAAAATAAATTAACTTGCCGGTAGTTTTCCCATATCCCATGGCTAAAGTGCTCCTGCAGACCACATCATTTTCTCTTATATAAAACCCAGTGGTTCTGCAGTTCAGTATTTGTTTCTGATATATGAAGGATGACGATGTGAGCATTGTAATGGCTAGGCTGTGATGAGGTTATATGATGATATTTTGTATTAATTTGGGTAAAAGCAAAAATCACGACATGATATGCCTGATTGGAAGAATGCGCTGACGATTATTGCAAGACAGGACAAACCTTAAAATAACTGTCCACGGACCTTGATTAAGGTAAACGAGTATGATGATGATAAGGAAAAACAAAAGAATTCAGGAACGGTTGAACGAAGATGCGGATGGCTAGCTCAAAAGTATCAATTTGTCTACAAGAATTAAAGTATGAGAGGACAGCAGCAGAAGTGTCCTTTTTATTTTGTTGACTGGCTATGCAATTGAAATTTTTTCCGTTGAATCATCATTTTGACAAAGCATGTAAGGACCTTCTCCGCATCAACTCTGAAAAGAAGATGCGAGCCCAAGAAGTAATAAGTAATAATAAGGTTCGTTTTTATTTTTGTAGAACGATGATTGCTAATAATATACAAAAAATAGCATGCATCATGCCTCTATTTGTGAAGGTAATTTTTTTAGCAAATTTTTTAGCCTTCCAATCAATTCGAATAGAATTCGTAAATAAGAAGGAAAAATTGAAGGAACATAACGAGGGTGAAGGATTTTTATGTAGCATCTAAAATAGTAGTTCGTGTAAATATGTCGTATCTAAAATTGCTGCCGAAACAAAAAGGTCGGATGTAAAGATGACTTTTTCGTATCAAATATGTAGGATCTAAAGGTTTGGGGCAAAATGAGACTGGGGTTTATTTAAAATCCTGATAAAATATCATACATTTTGATGTATAATACATGATACATACCGAAATGCGTGTATTTTTTATGATTTTATTGCTGAGTCTCTGCCGAAACCCATGATTTTTCATAAATATTAAAACTCATCTGATATTCGAAATTTAAGCAAATAAGGTCTGTTAAAGTTGCCTACAACCTTTAAATCACCAAACCCAATTAAATTTTGAAGGAGACTTTAATTTTTTTTAAAGTTAACTAAATGTTTTTCGAAACAGTCAGTTTGGATCCTTTATGTTTTTTAACGATTTCTCAAAATTGCCATATCGTTAGATCCTACATATTTGCTACCCAAGTTTCACCTTTACATCCTACCTTTTTGTTTCGGCATGAATTTTAGATGCGACATATTTACACGAACAACTATTTTAGATGCTACATAAAAATCCTTCACCCTCGATAATATGAAGGGATAAGTTTATGTATAAAATTATGAATGTGATATTTTTTGGAATGTGAAAGGTAGGCAAAAAAATGCAATTAACTTAATGTGGTAATATCCCACGACATTCCAAGGTTGAGGGAATTTTGTACATTTATATAGTTCTTACGTAGGTACTTATATCATTTCATAGTCGTAGTAAGAGGAAAGAGTATATTTGAATTGATAGTGAGTATTACGCTGCTGTACAGCAACTTCTGGGCAAGTGATTCGAGTGGATGTGGATAGCCTTCTTTAAGAAAGTGAGCATCATGTGGATTTTCACATAAAGGCTTCTCCTTGTTCTCCTGTCATCGTCGTAAACAGATGAACACGTTTTTTGTATTCTTATTACATAAACAATGAAGAAGATTCACCATGAATTTATAAACGACAGAATCTTTGTTTGCTGTAGATGGACTCTGCATGCATTTAGACTTATATTACTTACCTGCATCATGCTGCATCGCATTATGCATTAAATGCATTTTTATGTTTGGCTAAACTCTGCTGATTGATTAGTAGGTCTGGTGCATTAGGTGCATGCATGGGATTTTTATAACAGGAGCGCCGAGCGAGCATGAAGCAAGAGGAAACAAGCTTGTTTTGTTTGTTGCTTGTTAATAAGCGGCCACACGGTATTTATGATGACTTAATGGCTCACACATAATGATTTTTAAAAGCCACGCACGCATGATCCCAACCAGTTTGAAGTTTTAATCGTACACTGCTGAAAAAGTGTGAAATATCGAGTTTTTATTCACAATTTAGCGCAATTGCAAAATAATCTCTTCCCAATCGTGAGAAATTGCAAGTGAAAAAACCCGCTAATAATCTAATCAAACTGTCGTTCACATAGCCCAATAATAAATTTTAAATATGGGATGCCCTGTGATAAGGTTTCTTTTTGCATTTAATTACGCGACATATTTTAACTTGGCTTATTTTTTCTACTGCAAGCTATTTACAAAATCAAATTTTTTAAAGGAACGATGAGTTATAGAGTGCTGATCTGATGACTCAGAATTTAGTAGATAAGTGGAATAAATATAAGCGGTATATGTTTGGACAAGCATTGGGGTGAAGAAAAAGTATAATTTTAATTTTTATCAAATAATCCAACCGAAAGCACAAAGATGTATGCTCATTTTTGTTATAAAACTGGAATTGTTTCTTCTCATCAAGGTTGTCCTCATCATCGACATCGTCGACCATCACATTTGGCTCATTTTCTTCCCTCTCCCCACCACCATCTGAGGAGCAGGAGGAGGCTGATGATGATGAAGTGAATGACAAAGCTGACTTATTTTTATTACGAGCAGCCATTACGGAACTGGCCGTCATGCTGTTTGTGGCGGTAGCATCATCAGTTGACAGGGTTGGCGGTGGCTGTGCGGCTGCCAAGAGGGACTCATCGTGATCGGACGAAGACAGATTGCCGTTATTACTGTTGCTATCATTGGAGTTGCCAGTCTTTCTTTTCTTACTTAACTTGTTATGACTTTTGTTGGCAGCTTTCTTACTCGGATTAAGATTGATCATTGGAGGAGTCGTAGCTTTGGCTGGAGTTTGGGAGTCCACGGCATGGCTTTTATTTTCTGGGGCTCCATTACCACAATTGTCCGTCTTAGTCCCGGCGTCACTCCTGGAGGAATGATGGTTACTAATGATGGGTGTTTGGGACTTGGAGTTGGGACTGTTTGCGGTGGAGTTATTACTCTTGCTGGTAGGTGGGATGGGGATGGCGGGTGGACTGTGACTGTGACTATGTCCATTACTGCTTGCACTACTACTCCTCCTTCGTTTCCTTGCTGAGGACTCAGATGTCGGAGGACTGGTTCGGCTGTTGGTAGCACTAGCGCTGCTATTTCTATGTGCGGAAGGTAATAAAGATGATTGCAAAGATGATGATGAGGACTGCGTGGTCTCCTTTGTAAAGGGTCGTAATTTTTGATAAATCTTTTGTAAGTTTCCCAAAACGTATCTAGTGGACAGGCTGGAATTGGAAGGGATTTTCCCCAGCGAAGCGGATGGTGGCGGTACAGGAGGCAGTTGGTATCCTGGAGGAGCCCCACCACCAGAAGCCTTTCCATGGAGAAGGCTCAGAGGAGGGAGGGAATAGCGAGAGTCCAGGGAAGGATGGTGTGGGTGATGCTGCTGCTGGTGATGATGATGATCATACCGTGGCACAGCTTGTGGAGAGGATTGGGATGAGCCAAAGAGATTTACGTCCGCCGGGTCACGGAAAGCTGACAGGGCTGTATAAATGGGCCGAGGTGGTGTTGCGGCACGACCGCCACTACCAGGAGCACTACCACTCGTTGCTGTACTGCTTGCACTACTCCCGCTACTTCCACTCTCCCAGATCCGACCCGAAACTCGTAAATCAACGCAGAGGCCTGAGTCACTACTCGTGCTCCCACCACTTCCACTGGAATTGTTTCCCGGATTGTTATTGTTATAACAGGGTTTTGTTGCGGATGCCGCTGCAGAGGACAGCTTTGTCACTGAGCTATTTAACAACAGCCCCGACTCCTTTTTCAACGAGTCCCCAACAGTCCCACTGTTTCCCGGCTTGTCCCTCCCGAAACTCACTGGATTACTCAAATTGTTATGGGATCCTCCGGCGGCATGGGTGGAATGGTTAAGTTGTTGGTCATGATGATGATGATGTTGGTGTTGGTGGTGATGTTGATGAAAGTGTCTTGGAGAAGCGGAAGGGCCACCGCCCCCACCGCTACTACTCCCACCAGTGTTGGAGGATGAAGGGGATGTGAGACGGGATATGGAGAAACTGCTTGACTTATTTGTACTATTACCACCGGCACTCCCGCTCCCCTTGCTGGGATGATGAGCTGGTGGAGATTTATTTGGGATTTTATGGCCCATGCCGTTCAAGTAATGAGGTGATGGCGTCTGATTGTTTATTTTCGCTGGAGTGGAGGAATGTAATTGACTACTGCTGTTGAGAAGCAGACTAGCGGTGGAGGCTGCTGCGGCTGCAGCAGCGGCGGAAAAGTAGGAGCTATCTTTGAGGGGCGGTGAGCTGGCAAGGATGTCCTTTTCCTTTTGGGTTAATGATGATGAGTCATTTCTCAATTTGGATGAAAGATGGGGTGGGAGATGACTAACCCCATCAACCAAACTACTCGGGGTGACGAAGGGGTTAATTGAAGAGAGTGAATGAGGACTGCTCCCCGTACTCCCACTCAATCTCCCATTGCTCGGCGTGTTGGCGGATGTTATGCTGCCACTTAACAGGTTTAGATTGTCCGTCCGAAAAAGTTCAGAAGGTGATTGTGCTCCTGAAAGGAAACTTGGTCCGTAGCTGGACCCTCCACCACTAGTCCCCGTGCCCCCACCACCTCCGCCGCCAGTTCCACTCGAGCCAAGAGATTGATTAGGAGCAAAACCTGGAGGGAACGGCACTCCCATGTTCATACTCATGGCTGCGGCTGCAGCCGCCGCCGAATTCATGTACGGATTTGGCAGAAACGGCGGAAAGAACCAGAACGGATGGGATCCAAATGGATGAAATGCTGCGGCTGCGGCAGCAGCAGCCGCCGCTGCTGCTGAAGCAGGTGAACTAGAAGATCCTGAGCCAGCTCCACTCCCCGACAAATGTGGACTCGTTGCTGAAGCGCTTGCCAATGAAGTGGATGGAGGTCTTCCGGCAGGACTTTGCCGTTCCGAATCCTTATCCTGTCAAAGAGGAACAGAAAGAAATCATTAAAATTAATTAGCTCCATTAAGAAACCCGTCGACGGAGTAAGTCATTAGCCTGAGGTCACAAGAGCCAGAGAGCTCTCTCTGCTCCTACTCTAATTCCATTCTCTTGGGGGAACTACACTAAAATGCGGCATCATCAGGGCAAAGGAAAAAAGGAATGACAACAACAACATTAGCCAAAGCCAAACAAAAGAAAAACTTTTTTTTCTTGGGTGGGATGACGGTGGGAAACAATAAATATTCTATGCACACAGAGCTTTCTCCCGCTCCCTATCCCTTCGAAAAAAAAACTAAAATGTATTTCTCTTTTCCTCTTATTCTTTTGTTGTTCTTTTATCAGAAAAGTAGACTTGGAGAGAGAAAAACACAACTTGTACATATTCCTCTGTTCTCTTTCCACCATCTTCAGACATACAATAAACTTGGTTGGTTGCGAAGATTTTTTCCTCCATTCTCCCCAGAAAAAAATACTGATGTGATAAGAGGAAGAAAAGAGAAAAAAAGGAAAATAAATGTTGTAGAAGGTCTTTCACAGATAAGTGAGCTGTAAAACTGAGTTGGGCTGGGGCAACTTTTTTTTTATACTTTCTCTATATGATTTCCATCCATTTTCTCCTAAATATAAAGAGGTTATATAAAGAGTTTAGTACAATCACCATCATCATCATCATCATCAACCGCCTTTATCTCTAAAAGGAAGATGCACATTAACCATAACCATATAAACGCAGCCCCGTCATATGGAAGAGCCGAGCTCACCCAAAACTCCATAGAAGAATCGTTAAGGGAGGAAGTGAGACTAGAATGGAATAAAATGGTATCAACGAGCGGAATAAAAATAGTCAGAATCATCATATCCTGATCTTCTTTTTTCACTCCTACTACTAGCTCGGAGTATTTTCCTTTAGATATATCTTCCAAGCGTGTTTTCCTCCGTTCATTTTTTTATAGATATGCCTGTAGCTTAATGGGGAAATGGGTCGTTTTTAAGGTATAGTGTGTATGGTTTAGTACGTGTAATGTTGGTATGTGCCATTCCCATCATCATCCCCGTGATGATGATCATCATCTTTAACTCCCACTCAATCTCCCCTATATACATAGGTACGTATATATGATTTCTCATATAGAAAGAACTAAGTTGGGTGAGAGTGAGTTCTTTTTCTTTTGGTTGGGGAAAAGTTGTCGATATTTTTTTCCTCTCCTCTTCATCCTTTTTTTTCTGCGGGTGGTGATCGAGGCTGAATGGAATTTTGTGTTCATGATGATGAGCTTCGTAAGTACAGTTTCACTTTCTTTCTCTTCCCCCATTTCTTTTTTTTCTACAGAAGGTTGAATGAAAGGGGGCATCATACTCTCTGGCTCTTCACTTCACTTTTTTGTGTGTGTATAAGTATGTGTTACGTGTTATCATCGGATGATAAGAGTGGATATGTTCTACCCGTATGTGATTAGCAATACTTTTTCATCCATTTCCGCTCTGGAGTAAGCCCTCTCTCCCTGTTATCTCGTTTTGTTCGAGTCGGAGTTGGAAGCTGTGACTTCCTCCCTGCATTTCCCCCCTTTTTTCCCTACTGTTGACTGTGGCATATGAGTTGACAATTTGAGAGAATTGAAACGGGGAAAAGAAAATCATTTCACGTGTCAGATTTACTCCGGGAATAAAAAAGGGAGAAACGTCTCTCCTGTCACATGGAAAACACTTATCTAATTTTCCCTGTCAATTTTGAAAAGGTGAAATTTTTTAATTTCCTCTTTCCCTCCATCAAAAAACATAAATACTTAATGATGTGTGGAAAAAATGGAGAAAGGAGGGAACTTTGAGAAGAATAAAAAATGGTGATATTTTTAAGTATGTGAAAAGGGGAAAAATGACAACCAGCATCACTTTATCCTCATCTCCCTCAACAATAAAAAATGGGGTTTTAAGAAGATTGCACGATGAAATTGACTTGACATCATTCACATAAACTGTGAAAATTGTGATGTGTGATATAATTCCATCCATGTGTAGTTGTAATAACATTTAAACCACTTTACAATACTTTCCCCTACAGAAAGTTAAGAATTTATTTTTTCAATTGGATAAAAAAAATACTACGCATGTTCTTTTGTAACTTGTAAATACATTTAAGTTAAAAGGAAATGACGGTCAAACGTAAAAACTGTTTAGAATTGACTTCCACTTTTTTTTTACTACTACTCCCAACTCCACTCCACACTCAACCAGGGAAAAAAAGAAATTTAATCATGTGATGGGATCCAGTCAAGATGTCATTCAATGGTTTCCAAAGTGTCATGTTTGCATACGAAAAAAAAAGTGAAGGAAGTAAAAGTAGAATGAGCCAAACTCCTATAAAAGCCCTTTTTCCTCTCTCTCTCCCAAACTTCCCCACAAAAAGAAAACATTCAAAGATCCACCATAAAAAGTCTGACTAAACTACTGTCTATAGTGGTTTTACTCTTCCATCCAAAAAAAAACTACTCCAAAAATAAAGTAAGAGAAGGAGTATAGCATGTATAGAGAGAGAGAGAGAGAGAGAGAAGGAGTTTAGACATGCGAACAAAATTTCCCCTGACAGTTCTCCAGAATAAATTGTCGGAGATCATCCAACCCAAGATGATATTATTACAGGCCATTTCCTATTCACATAATATCACCATTCAACATTGCAGCACTGAGAATAAAGTGAGGAGGAAAAAAAGAAGGAGAAGAAAGCTACTGAAAAGAAGGTAACTTTTTTTCTTCTCTTCCCTTCGACCAGGTTTTTAAGTTCACTCTGATAAAAAAAAAGGGAACAAGAAAATTTATCATCTGCTGGATGGCCCATCATCGTCATCTTTCTATGGTACAACTCGTTTAACTAATATTATTCCATTCATTGCATGCCTGGCTTCCTGGTGTTAGGGGTTTATGTATGCTTATGCTCCATTTTTTTGTGGTGTTGATAGGTTATACTTATACTAAAAGTGAAAGTAAAAGTAACTAAAAAAGGGAGAAAATATACAAAGAGACAGACCACTACTTAGTGGAATCCAATATGTGTTTAGAGATCCATATAAGAATCTACCATGACATGGCACGCCTTGACTTGGGTCGGTCTTCCTAGGCTTTTGGGCTTCCCTTTCTTTCTTTCCTTTTCCCAAAAAAAAAGTTTTTCTGGACAGATTTTCTGCCTCAGAGTGCCTTTTTTCTCGGTTAACTTCATTTTTCTCCTTTCCAAACTCCACTCCACTTCTCTCTGGAAAAAAGTTCTTCTTGTGAGTACAACTCGTACAAGTATCAACATCAACATGAACCATAGAAGAGGAAGAGGAGAGAATAAAAAAAATGGAACCCAGACCAAGCTGACTCACTTCACTTTTTTCTCTCTCTCCAGTTGACTCCTCTGCACCAGCAGCAGCAGCAGCAGTGGAGAGTGAATAGAGAGTAAGTGCAACTTTCACTGGGAGATCATCAGCAACATCATGTCTCCCCGTTTTTTTTTTCTTCTTTCTTTCTTAAGAGCTGTATTCCCCTACAATACGTACCTATACCTACGCTTATATCATATGGCTCATACTTTTGCTGATCATGAGAATCTATCGGATGATGATGATGATGCGCTGGGTAGTTGTGGAAAATACCATCAAAAAATGTTTTACGGCTGATATCATGATAGATGTGGGGATGCTGTGAACTTAGCTGGTACTAAACTCTTATTATGATGATGATACACGTAACATGAAGGAGAGTTCTTTTTTTTGTGTTGCCACCATCGCAAGATCTATATTGATTTGGGAGAATATGTTTGAGTAGAACTAAATAAGGCTTGAAATCCAATCCCAACATCTTTCCATCCAACTTACTTTCAGGAATGAGGGAGATTTTTTTTTTCACTTTTCCTTCCCACCATCAAACCTACTTTTTTATACAGAAATCTTTACTTCGTAGACAAGCATTGGGTAACCTTACCACATAATAAGTACTACTACGCATCACTCCGTTCTCTTCTTTCTTTTTTCTTCATTTTTTTTTTGTAATTTTCTACAGGAAAAAATATAATAGGCTTGGCTTTCCTATTATCATTCTCCCAATGACATGGCTTGTTCCACTCTCAACTCCAAAACAATTTTTTAACGTGCAAAAAAGCACGCCATTTTTATAGCCGGTCGGTGCTCCTTGTTAATCGGCATTCTTTCCTTAATTCCCGTATTTTGGCCACCCAAGAATGGAGGGTGAGGAGGGAATGCTTTTTTATAAGCTATAAATCCTTTATAGCATGGTAAATACCGGAGACCTAATTTTATACTTTCTTCAGAAAAAAAAATCCTTTAGGGATATGATATGAGTATGTATGGGAATGTGGATGGTGTAATAATAAAAAAACGGAATCGGATCGGGAAAAAACTTTTTTTCTCCGTTGGTCTCGCTCTCGCTCTTTTTATTTCCCGACACGAAGTCAGTTTGAAAACTTGTTAGAATAGTAATAATGGCGTGTGTAAGCCTTGTAATTGTAATGTGAGGTTTTTTCTGCAAGATGAGCTAATTTTAATGACCTTAATGGGACAAAGTGGAGGGAGAATGGGTGGAAAGTGAAAGCGTTATCACTACCAACTACACACATAGTACCCGCGCATCGTCATCATTTTTTTTTATTTCCAGTAAAAAAAATTAATAATGATGATGAAGAGAAAGGAGAAGGTTTGGAATACCATGCCGTCTTGATAGTCATGCAGTCCTTTATCAAGATAATATTTGTAGAGAAAATTGAGGCAATCTTAATATTTTATAATGGAGGCGGATGACATTTTTTATCGGGGAAAGTGGAATAAAATTAAAAGCGTCATAAAATAATTTTTCCAGCTTTTTCCACTTGTCCTATAATAACTTATGACATGACGGGCATTTTGTGTTTCTGCAGATCGATTCCTATTCATACTTGATTTTTGCCGGGTTTTGGGAGAAAGGAAAAACATCCACGTTGTATTTTCTATTCATTGTTACATGGGACCACCAAGGAGGCAGAATCAGGATCTCACCAGAAAACATTCTCATGTGTGTAGTAGCAGGGGGAAAGTATTCCATACATACCTAACCATATAGGAAGATAATGGTGGTAACAGCCCGGTTTATTATTTTTCTCCCAGGACGGAATCGAGGTGTAGTTAATGCCAAGCAATAAAATTTAGTATCAAGTGTCCTTTATGACCCAACCGGATAAGAATTATTACTGGCTTTTCGGGAGAAATGTTTCCACATAATTTTTTTCCTTGCTGGCTATATAAAAAGCGTAAACATTTCTTTAACAGAAATAGGTCCAAGCCAAAGATGAATAGCTATAATCCTACCCTGTTTATACGTCATAAATAATAGGCATAATAAAATAATGGGAATCCCACAAAACCTGTTCAATTCAATAAGCAATCCATCACAATATTTTCTGAAAGGAATAAAAAGACTAAACTACGCAATAAAAACGGAAAGTTAATGGAAAGTCCTTCGTCCTCTCCTTTGGAAGTTTAAGTGTGTTATGTATTTTCTTTTTGAAAAAAAAAATTGCATTATATTTTTCCTCCTTTGTCAAATTGTAGAAGTAATTTGTGACTCTAGCTCACAATCAGGCTCTCGCCATTTTATTTATTATTTAAAGCAATAAAGTTGTTCCTTGGAAGTTGGTTGGAATTGGAAGGGAAAGGAGACTTACGATTTTTAAATAGCAGAGAGAAATAATGATAAAAAATGATTTTCTGCGAAATATCGAATTTTTTTTACGAGGGATCGATAATGAATAGAACAAAAATAACAACAGGGATGGTAGATGACAGGTCATTTTTAACCCATCTGCTGCCGGAGTAAAAGTAAAAGAGAATAAATAGGCTTTGGAGAAAAAGGGAGTCATATCTGCCTAAGCAAGTAATATCACACCCGATGAGATATACCGCTTGGGTGGGGAATTAAGGATGTCAATAATCCCCGTAAATAAAGTGATAGTTAGACCTTTTATACAAAAAGGGGCTTTTTTTCTCTTCTTCCTTTCCCATACACCCTCCGCTTCCGCTTTCTATTTTTTTTTGTAAAGACCACGCACGTGAAGTGAACTTAAGTTGTATATTAGGTTGTGTGTGAAAAAAAAGCCTATGGTATGGTGGAAAGCATTAATAAAAGACAAGTTTTTCTACACAATAATAATGATGTAGGTATCACATCATTATCCTTTCCCCGTCTATATATACATTTTTTGTTAAGTGCCTCCATCAACTAATTCCCCTTTTCTGGGAAGTAGGAAAAAAAGCTTGGAAAAAAATCCAGCCTATATAGGTATTTCAGCTTACAATTACAATAGACTCCAGACAGTATGGTTATGGAGAAGAGGAATGCAATATTTCTCCTGCTCTGACTTGTCTACAAGCCTATGTGTCTAGTCAGTCTCTAATTTATATGAAAGGGTTAAAATTCAATTTGGCAGAAAAGGAGATCCTTTCTCTGTTCTCTTGTGGAAAGCTTATCTGGAATGAAGTCGATAGTTAGGTGGGTTGGGTATGATGATGGTGAGGATGATGATGAAGAGATATGGGATGTTGCTGACTAATGACGATTATGATCAAAGGAAAAGTCTAATGTGCCACTGGAATGAGCACAGAAGGTAGTCAACTACCTGGATAATAATTATAATTATCTTTTTTTCTCCAGCAGCAAGCAACTCACTGTGATGCTGATCATCCCCATCACTATTGCCATTATCAGAGTTATATACCAAGCTCTACCTGAGTACATAAAACGCATAACAGGTTTCTCTATTAATGAATAAAGCACGAGAGAGAGAGCGCATTCGGAGAAACTCTTTCTGTGATACACGCATAATTTAAAAGGATGCATGCGTCATTAGCATTATATGTGGGAGAAGGTAGGTATACAGACACCACACAAGGCACTTACGCTTCCCTGCTTCCTGAAAAGTTCTCTAAAAAATTCATTCCATTCATTCTGGTCTAGTATACTGGCTGAACCCTGCTCACTCCTACATGACATGAATTGTGTCTTGTCTGGTTGCTGTGTCTTGTTTACAGAGAGTAGAGTGAGTGGGACAAAGGCGGATAGGTAGGTGCATTACGTAAAATTTTGAGGGCAAGTTTAAAGGGAAAAGCCAAGGCGATGTCAGGCTACAATAGCCCATTTCACACGCAATAATCTCATAACGACCCCCTTCAATATCATCCTCATTCCCATCACCCCGAGAAAAGCATCCAATCCGGTTCAGAGTCGAGTCATAATAGGGAGTTGGGATTGTAAACTAAGCTTTGGAGCATTTACAAAAAAAATATCATAATCATCGTGATCATCATCATCCCTCAATATTATCATGTTGGAAAAGTGGCCTGGCCTAAGTTTTTTTTCCAACTAGGTATGTACTTATCAACAACATGTTATGGACATATTTAGGTAATGTGGGATTTTATTAAGGGTTGATGATGATGATGATGAAATATATTTTCTTATTATTATTATTGCTGCCACTGATGTGATGATGATATATCCTGAGTTAATGGCTGAGGATGGTATGAAATGTTTTGTTGCTGACTTGGCAGTTCCCTAAAAGTAAATGGGTTCTTTCGTTTTCCAAAATGACTAAAAATCGTATTATTTTATATAGCCCAGGGGGAAGACACTACTGCTTTTTCCTTTTTGGGGTGGTTGTTATTATTGCATCATGACATAATAGTTTTAGTTTTACTAGAGGAGAGGTAAGACGATGGGGAATAAATGGGGGAATAAAGAAGGGAATTGCAAAGAATAAAGCGTAGCTTTTCATCACTTTCTGTCGTAAAAACAAAAGGATAGTTTTTAGCCTTAATGTCACATTGCTTTTCCCCACAGTAGTTTACCTAAACAGGGCACAGAAGCAGAACTATGACTTTTGATGGCTGACAACGAAAAGACCCGTTTTATGGGTAGGGTTTGTTTTTTGAAAGTGTTCATGGAAAATGCTTTCTCTCATGATTAGAAAATGACATAATTTTAAAATGCTTTTATTGAATTTCATTATGTTCTTACATAATTAGCAATTTTAAATTTATTCTTTAAGAAATGTAAATGATTTTCTTAATGTTATGATATGATAAATGGATTGGATTCATGTTGGGAGAAGACTGCCAATGAAGTCAAATTATATTCCGATTTGTGAATTGTGATCGATTACAACTTGTTCCTCGTTTACATCTGTCACGGCCGTAAATGATATCGATAACTGGTTTACTCACTGACAACCTAGTACTCTATCTACCAGGCCAGTTATCGATCGGAACTAAAGCAAGCACGACATAATGTCATTCTTCCAAACTTCTGGAATAATTTTTCTTCTAGCTATAAAGCCAAACCCGTTGACGTGGAAGTTATATAGGCTCTACTTAAGGAAAATATCAAGAAATCGATCTAATTCCATTTTCGTCTGAATCTACAAAACTATAGCCAAATCCATATCACGTGTGTATCAATATAAATTATAGACAAAACAGTTTTTTTTTGCAAATACCTTGTAGAT
>JAQGAI010001833.1:0-13638 GCA_034696905.1 Lepidocyrtus violaceus
TTTGTAAAGTGAGTTATGGAGAAAAATTAAATGGAGACGAACTGTTGTGATAAACCCTAATTATCTCGTGTGTTGTGTTTCAAATTCATGGGCAAATCATTGTCATGAAGTCAATTGGAACTCATAAAACTGTGCAATCAATCATAACTTTCATGTGAGGGAATATCCAGCAATAGTTTACTTCAGTAATCAATTCAATTTCAATTAAATCGTTTCTCACCATCACCAGATCACATCACGCATTCTTCAATAATAATTGCTTGAAAATTGACGATTTAAATATTCAGTAAAGCTCATAGCTTACTGCGTTTTTGGAAAATGCTATTTTTGTCACATTGTCATAATTGGTATGGAAGAGTGGTTTAAAAGCAACGCATGCACTGCACATTAAAGCGTCAGTGTTTAGAGCTTGGCTTTCTTTTCGATGCTATTTTTTCAGCGGAAGTAAAAGCAAATGCAAGGAAGCGTTTAGCTGTTATGCATAAAAAATAGATATTACATTCAGCCAGCACTTAAGTGGTGGGACATAAATTAGTTGATAAAGTAAAAAAGGGAAAAGGACAACATGGCGCCTTGTAAAAATGAGTCTAAGATATGGTATGGAACAGTAAGGCCACTAAAATGCAAATGATAAGATGGGAAACATGACATTTCTTATCATTATGCATGTTCCATTTTTATTGTATATTTTTGCCTTTTGGGAAGAGATTATTAAAAAGCATGTTGAATTCTTAACTTTTTTTTGTTGAAAAGGTTTGTTAATAAAAGTTAGAGTGATATATACCGAAACTGGGCACAACTGGAATATTATTTTGGTATTCGTTTCACTTGATGAAAAATTAAATATAATTTTACCAAACTATCTAGATAGCAGATTTGAATCGGAGACCATTTTAAATGCGATCGTATCGTTTTTTAATCCATAATTGCAAACAAACGGACTCATTCTAGCGGATTTTCCACTGAATGATTTACAACTCATTTCTGAATTCTCTGACACAGGAAGTTAATGAAACTGATAAATTGTTTTGCCAATTAGCCTAAACTATCATACTAAATACTACATACAACGACATTTCGTTTTCAGTAAATAACTTAATAAATAAGTGGTATAAGTTATAAACTTACCTTTTTTTAAACAATGCTTTCTTCTTCTGATAGCTCCTGACTGCCATCCAGTAGTGAGAATGTAAGTTGTTTTGTCCTTCATCTGTGGAAATCCAAAAAAGCGGAGAAATCACAGCCACTACACCGCACCGGTGAAAAAATGAGTGAATTTTATCACGTCCGGCTTTCCAGCTTTTTAAGTTAATTGTGGACAATTTTAAATTCAATCTCAAATAACTAATTAACTTGCACATTTCTTCATCAAATTCGTTTGGATTTATGTTTTCAGTCAGTTTTCTCTTTTCTCCTTGTTCGATGCTCGTTTTCATTTTCAGTTTCAAATGTGAAAACTCACAATTCCAACCGTCAGGAACAATGAATAAAATGCAAATCATGACAGGACTCCGATATTTTCAAACAGGTCTCATCCTGTTCATTATTTTGCGTTTTCAAACAGATTTCTGCCTCTTCGTTCATTTTCAGTTTCAAATATGCAAATTTTGACAGTTTTCAAACAACGAAGCTAGAGCTTCAGTCTATTTCGACTCGTTCAGTTTCGTTTTTGAAAATTTTCAGGCTAGTCAGAACCGGTAAATGAAAAGATGATACCCGTTTGATGTCGTTTATAAAGCGGGAAATTCAAAATTTAAATATTCTAGTAAGTTTGTCGGCTCGATGTGAATTTTAAATTAGTTATCAGTATCAGCATCAGCAGTCATGACCTGAAATGTCGACGAGTGGAAATGAAATGGAAATCAATTACCAGGTTTATACGTTCTGCAATGCTACTATGTACATAAAAGCTGGATGGGAAAATAATGTAGTTAACTAACTGAACAGTTTGCTAAAAATTGTCCAAAGATTTCATCCTAAAAAGACAAAATTCAGATCAGCTTCCTTTCATTTTGTACTTTGTTGTTGTGTTGTCGAACTCAATGCACTTTTTCATTTCATTGAATTGGTTGCATAATATGAATGAGCTGGCCGGTGGGGCGGCAGCGGCAGCTACAGCAGTGTATTCACACACAAGTTGCAGCTGTTTGACTTTGCTTGTGAGGCTCTCAGGTTTATGTCAAAAACACCAGTCAATGCACTTGTTTATCCCAGATGTTTTTATTTGTTTGCATGCAGCTCCTCCAAACAAGACCAAAGAGTTTGAAATAGTTTTAACGGTATTTAGTGTTACATTAGTAGGGTAATTAATTGTAAGTGTTGTAGTAGCAGTTATGAATTAGTAGTTAAAAGTGGATATTAAAATCGTACATTGTTCATCGATTGTTTTCAGTAATGCTTGTTTTGTAAACTATAAAACGGCTGCAACCTGTTGGATTATTATCAATCAGTGAGACATAATTGGTGGCAGTTTGCAGAATGTTTCAATCAAGCAGCAACGGTTCCAGCGCTTCCACGGACACTGACACCATTCTTTACGAACTCGTATGCTGTTCGGAATGGAGGGAGGAGAATGAGGTGAGATGATAACAAATAATATTTATGTTAGCAGCTATCAGTTTTCAAGGAGGGGAAAAGCGTTTTTGACATTTGATAATTTATGTTTAAATTTTGTTTTGTTATTGACACTATTAGGAAACCACTTCGGCAGCTTCCTCCGGTTCCATTTTGTCGTACCTTACTCCAAAGAATTTGACGGGGAAGAAGCCTTTGAGCAGTAATGAAGCTGTTGATTGGTTCGTGTACAGTAATTGATATTTTAACCTATTCTCAATGATTCGATGAACTAAAATAAACATAAATTGATTTAAATTTCTGTCTATGCTAGGTTAAAGAATGCAGGACCCCCATGGCAGTTTGCTGTCTCCTTTGATGGTAGGCTAACCGCAGTTCTGCAGGGCTCAATCTTGGAGACTCGTTCAAGTAAAGACAATTTCGCGACAGTTCTTGGGAAATGTCCGGGTATGTCAAGTCATGTTGCGTAAACTACATATTAATAGTTTTGTGCCTCATCGTAGTAGCAATTTAGACAATGCTAATTTTTTGGATTTTCCATTAGTGGTCAAAGATCCATTACCTGGTTTGAGGCGCATGGCATGGAGCAGGGACTCCGCCTTACTTGCAATATCGTTTACTAACGGGACAATAATATTTTATGATATCATGGCATCTCAGTTGAGTATCGTCCGACGTTACACGTTGCCCAGCCAGGAAGAAAGTTCGCCGAATTTATTTGCTAAAGAGAATTCGTTAGTCGGTCTATTTTTTTCTTGTGAGCGCGTCAAAAAGAATACCTAGTAAGTTGATACAATATTTTGTACTATAGTTAATGTGCTTGATAAAAGAGATGTAATTTAGGATAAAGTAGTTAAAAAATATATGACGATTTTTTAGCCCGGTGGAACTGATAAGCGTCGATGGTAGGGGAGCAGTTAAGTGCTATAGACAGACCAATGCGGATCAGTTTGTTGTTCATCATGAAGGCTCCTTAAGAAGCTGTTATCCAAGGGGTATTAATGCAGCGAGTTTGGTGGAATCCCACGGAATTATTATCGTTTCTGGAAATTTGGAGATTGATTCTTCAAAATCTACGAAGGTATGGAATTCTGTATTGTTTTCGATAGATAATCTTGCAAATTAAATACTGAAAATTTTAATCGCGATTATTACTTTACATTACAGGAACCGAATTTAGAAAATGGAATCACTGCATGGCGTCTGCTAAATGATTCACCGTACTATAAAATTGCATTTACTGTGGACAATGATAACTTCAGGATGGACAGTAGAAACCTGTGGAGTACGGCACTCTCTGCCTTATTATTCAGGCAGAACACTTCGGTTAGATTAGATTGCTTTTTTTCAATAACATTTTGATCTAACTACAATCAATTAATTCAGTTTAGGAACTTTAACACATGTTGTTTTAAATTATAGGATTCTGTCTACAAGCTTGTGGTATCACTCAACAATAAATACTTGGCTGCCTTACACGTTTCCGGAACCATATCTTGCTGGCATTTGCCATCTCTTAAACAGCATCGCAATTGGCCTTTGAAACTCCAGTTCCAATTTCACACGGAGAACCCAAGGTTTAATAACAGGTGGAGATTAGTATTTAACCGGTGGAATACTGAACCTGTGGACGAGTGGCGTTTCTTCCCATATGATATCAACTGGTGGAACGACACAGTTAGTTTTTACTTTTTATCCTTCTTCAACAACATTTTTCAGTTTTTACATTATTCAAACCGCATGAACTAAATAATTTATTTCGTATATTACAACAGGCTATAATTGTGTCTCGTGTGAATGGATGCACGTCACTGCTATCCTTAGAAGAAGAAGTACCCACGAAAAATTTACTAGGTGATTCACCTGAAATGTTTGAAAGTCCTGTTCCTGTTTCACCTCGTTTTGGAAAAGGATTTTTCTGCATGGAATGTGAGATTCGTTTGAAGATCGAAGAACGACGGGGCTCCAATGGAGAAATAATTTCAACCCATAATACAAGCCTTGAATCTCTAAGCACCAACGATAATGGCCATTTAGTGAAAAATCTTACACAAGAAGTGCTATTTTGGTTAACTGATAGTGAAAGATTCCGTCCACCCAGAAGAAGAAAGAGGAAGCCACCAGTTTGGAAATACACTCATCGGTTATTTGGCCTAAGATGTATTACACCTCTCGAACTATTCCATCAGAAAATTGATGCAGAGGAATATGGAGAAGCTTTAGATTTAGCAAAAGTGTACGGCCTAGATCCCGATCTAGTCTATCAAAGACAATGGTCCAGGAATTCTGTCTCTATTCATAGTATTAACGATTATTTGGTAAGAATAAAAATATGCCACCAGTGCCAGTACTTTCTTATGAATTTTCATGGTAAATTAATTCTACATTTATCCCTATTTGCATTTCTTTTCAGCGTAAAATAAAAAAGCGGAACTGGGTTTTACAAGAATGCCTTGAAAGAGTGCCTGATAATATTGATGCTGCCCGAGAACTCCTTCAGTTTGGATTGAAGGGTACAGATTTGAGTGCCACAGTGATGATCAGTCAAGGTAGAGCAGATAATCAAATTGTTGTTAGGTAGCTGTAGAAGTTATTATCCACTATCTATTCCGGAATTGTGTAATGCATTTTTGATTTTTTTGTCATAGGTCGTGATAACGGAGAGTTCATATCGTGGACACCAGACGACTTAGATATTCCACAGGAAGAATTTCTCCTCCTTGTTGATCCCAATAATTTAGAAGTGAAGCTAGTGTTGAAATATAGGAAACAATTTCTTTACTTCCTAGATATTTTGGATACCTACGAAGTGAGCCCTTTTTTATAATTACAGTAGTAGATTATTATGTATTAACTCACCTGTTATGTCTATTGATTTGACTTGACACGTGTATCATTCTGATTTTGTAGTTAATGTTGGGTGGACCAAGAATGGCCGAAGAAAACTTTGACGGTGCTATATACGCTAAGCTTAGAAGTAGAACACCAGCCGAGTCGGCTATGGAGATGGCTCGTTCTAACGATATCAGCGGACTTCGTATCATTTTAACACATCACTGGGATGATATTGAACCGCACTATTTGCAAGTCTTGTCCAGCTTTCCTGAAACAACTAACCCCCATGATTACAGGTATTTCATTCAGGTTCATGATCCCTGGTTTACTTGATAATCGATAGTATAGAACTGGGGAGAAACGCTAATTTGACTGTCGATTTTTTACAGGGATTTTTTACCAGAAGTAGACAGATTTGGAGGTGTTTTGCTTTGGAACAATGTTTTAACAAAAGAAAAGGATTGGTGCGACTCATTTACAAACCCGTTGGATGGGAAAGCTAGAAGATCTTCCTTAAGCTCGATGCATTCCTCGATAGTAACCGTAGAGCAAGTTACGTCATGGTATGAAGAACGTATTAGAGAAATTGAAGGTTTCAGTGGTATAGTGAGTCATGCCTTGGATTTAACTCGCTTGGGAATTCAGCGAAACATAGCGGTAAGCTAGCATTTAAATTGTTTAAAAAATAATAATATTTTTTAAAGCCGGTTTATAAGATGTTAATCAATCCATAATATTACTGTATAGGAATTAACGATGCTGCAGGACGATCTAGAGACAGTGGAAACATTAGTTTATGATGTGGGAATCGATATCACGTTGGATAAATTGGAAGAGTTGGGGTACAGTGAGCGTTTAGAAATGCTTATGTCGTCGGTAAGTTGTAAACACGAAACTATTTTGCTTAGTTTCAAATGATTGTTTTTGGTTTGGAAAATAAAATATAGTTTTTTTCTGTGGATTTGTTTATAGGCCACAGATGACACATTCATTCCATACTTCCGAAAATTTCTTGTACCATTTCTCCAAAAATGTAATGAGAAGGAACCGGGTGCTCGGTTCTACCTGTTGGACCAATATTTAACAGCGGTAGGAGAAAGGGACTTGAAGAAAGTGCTACAGGTAACGTATATCAATCGTTTATTTTAATTTTGCGAATTTGCAATCTACTAAATGAGGAACTCATCAAAGCCATTTTTGTGATTAGATTATAGAAAATTCAAGACCTGGAACGCCTAACCCAATTGTCCCGAGCTTAGAAGAATTAATGAAGCTAGCATATAATTGCATATACGCCTGCAAAAGTGATAAAGAAACGGAGAACATCCTTGCGATCCTCAACTGCCTTCCCGAAAGAAACCGAGACTCGGACAACCTAACTGAGCAACATGATGCTATCGACGAATTGGAGTTACATTATCAAGGGGCGAAGATTTTACATAAGTATGATGTTGAGATGACGCTAAATGACATACGACAAATTACCATCGACCACGAGTATGAAGATAAATGCCATGACCTATTCAAAAGACTTTCGCTGTCGGGTCGACTGAGGTTAGCCACTAATTAATTGCATAATATCTAGTTCAAAAAGTATTCATACCATACCTACTGTCATCGTCCTCAGTTTTAATTATTTATGAGTTACCAAAAAATTGCCAAATATTTTTCATAGACTTATAAACTATTGTGCATTAATTATTTATTAACTTTTATATATTTAGGAAACCCCAAATGAAAGTAGCCGAATGGAAAACGATGCTTTATGATATTCTGGAACTGAGGAAGAAAGTGTTTCCGGACTTTCCGATAGAGATATGCTTTGAGGTAAGCTTTTCAGTTTCCTTTTCATAGTTTTCTCAGCTACATTTTCTTTCATTGTTAGTGAGTAATAAACCACCGTATCTACACAAGATAATCATGAATCATCGGTCCGTATTTACGCTCATCGATACGTGCTTATCATAGGCTGCTGGGGTTATCTAAAAAAGGTTTCAATTTAGAAAAAGTTCCTCCGCTGCAATAGATACAGACAGACACACACATGGCCAAATGCAATGCAAATGGTAGTTAGTGCAAGTGTTGAGTATATGCAGAGAAAAGGTACAGCTAGAGTAGAGTATAGTAGAATCACATATGAAAAAGCGTGCATGCTGGTAAAGCAACCAAAAAACCATATGATCTGTAAACGAAAACCACGATCGACATGTTTTTCGGTGTGTAGGAAACATCACCATCCATAAGAAAGACAAGGCGAGAATTTTGTTGCGTAAAATAGTTTTGGAAAGCCAGTGCTGTTCTGTTAATTGATCTGTTATTTAGCAAATTACCGTTATTCGTTACACGATAATGCATTTGTTGAAGTTAGCTTAAATATAAAATACCTGTAATTACAAAGATAAGCTCAGAATTAAAAATCTGAACCCAAAGTAGAAAATGTCAGCTGCAGCAGTTGCACCAAGTCGTGGTCAAGTACTTTCAATCTTCAAGCAACTCCTTCGAACTGGACGCCAGGTTTTTGGAGAAGACGTGAAGGCGACTGAGGCAGCAAGGGTCAAAATCAAGGGGGAGTTTCTCAAGCACAAGTCAGTTACGGAGCCTGCGGAAATTAACGAACTCCTCAAGGTAGCTAAGGAATCAGAGGAACTGCTCCGGACCAAGGTTATGCAACTGCAGGAAGTGAGGCCCCACGTGTATCAAATACGTAAAGATCATCTGCCCATTTGCATCAACGCCAAGCGTGAAAGGTGTGCTGATTGTACCTGTGGCGCTTAAATTTTGGAGGAGCTGGGGAAGACACTTGAGAATCGGGAGCAGCAGTATTTAACAAAAAGTGTTCTAGTTTTTAGTTAGTTTTATTTCTTCCAAGGCAAATAAGAAAAAATACACCGCCCGCCCTACCTACAGCCACCGTCTCCTCAACTAGTTACCATAATTTTTCAAATCTTTTCACCGTTCGTGAAGCAAGGCCCAATCAACAACAACCTTCCAAGATGAGTTCCATGACATTCGGCCAGAAGAAATTCAATCCCACACCACCCGAGAGAGGAAGCTTTCCGTTGGACAGAGAAAATGTTTGCAGGCGCTTTATGATTTCCTACATGAAGTGTTTAAATTGCAACGAGCACATCAATGACAAATGCCGCAAGGAGGCCCTTCGCTACTTCAAGTGCCGAATGGACAATGAGCTGATGGAGAAGCAGGACTTCGACAAACTGGGATACACGGAGGCTGAAGTATCAAAATATGGGAGTCTGGATACCTGATTGCGGCACCTGCAAACTCTACCATTAATTAATTAATATTCAGTCGAGTCTTCACAATTTAATTCAAGTAGTCTTGTTCATATTTATCCAACCGTTATTAGCTCTCCGCTGCTATATTTGTTAAATAAACTAACCCTGTTATAGTTACTTGATACTTGTCATAGTTATTTCAATCAACCCAACCTATATTATTTAGACGCATCGGTATGTCATCCACTTCAAACTCGATAGGGTATGCAATATAATAAAATACATAATGTAAAAGTGATATAGTTTATAGTTATAGAATAATCAATAATTATAATATTAAGCCTAGTTATAGTTATAGTTATAGAATAATTTAAAGTCGAAACCAGTTTACGCATGAAAAACGGTTGTACGTTTTGTAATTTAAAGAAAACAAGTTCAGTTAAACTTAAAATATGGCTTCCTACTGCATGTCATCATCCCATGGAGGTGGGGGATGTGGGAGTCAGGGTGGCTGCCCTTATCACCAATGCCAAAACAAGACAAATGGTAGCATCAACGTCCTCGTTGGAGTAACGGCAAGCGTCGCAACCATCAAACTGGCAGAGCTCGTAAATGCCTTATATACCATGCCCTCTGTCACGGAAGTAGCTGTAGTGGCAACTGAAAAATCTGAGAAGTTTTTTAAGAAGGAGGAAATATTGAGTATTGGCCAGAAGCACAAGAAAGCGGATGTAAAAATTTGGCGAGATGCGGATGAATGGTCCATGTGGAATAAAAGGGGCGATCCTGTTCTTCACATCGATCTTGGGAAATGGGCGGATGCAATGATCATCGCTCCCTTGGATGCCAACACGATGGCGAAGATCTCCCATGGAATGTGTGACAACCTACTGACCTGTGTTTTGAGGGCTTGGGACTTGAAAGCAGAAAAGCCGGTGTTGTTTTGCCCAGCGATGAATACGAAAATGTGGGAGCATCCTTTAACTTCCATGCAAATTCAAAGTTTGCAGCAGTTCGGCTATATGTACGTTCCACCTGTTGAGAAAACCTTGATGTGTGGGGATACCGGGCTTGGAGCCATGGCTTCTGTTGACACCATCGTCAGTACCTTTTGTGGCTTGATGGGTGCCCATTGTGGGTGCGGAAATGAGATGGGCTTCATGGACTCCAAAATGCTAAATACTTCTAATCAGACCCAGGCGCATTCTCATAAGTCTCCGTGCTCCGTCGGACCTATGGACAGCTTTCTGGATTTCCTATCAGCATTTTCTCAAGTACAAAGAGACGAATATCAAGGAAATTGTTCTGGGGAAACGGAGCCTGGAGATCCGGTATCAAGAACTTCACCGTGTAATCTAAATTCCGGAGCTTCTGAATCAAAAACGTCGCAGTACAATCCGACTTCCGGAGCTTCGGAATCAAATACTTCCCAGTATGATCCTAAGCCTCAAAACCGGTCACACCAGGAAGAAATAGAGCACCAGACTCCCAATGAGACGAACAGTAGAAAAACAATAGCAGAGATGAAAGCTCATGGAAAAAGTAGGAGAGCTGCCGTTACTCCAGTAGAGTCAGGGCCCAGTTGCAGTTTATATGAGACTCCGGTCAAAGGTAACAGCAAAGCCCCAAGTTTCACTGGTTCTACTCGTCCTGATCCCGAAAACGATTTGAGGCTGCAAGAAAGCGAGCACCAGACCCCCAATGAGACGAGCAGCGGTAGAAAAACAATAGCAGAGATGAAAGCACATGGAAAAAGTAGGAGAGCTGCCGTTACTCCAGAGGAGTCCGCATCCAGGTTACCGGAGGAGGTTCCGAGCAACGCTAAAGGTGAAAGCAGAATCCCTGGTCCAAAAGTTCCAGCTAAAGCAACGACAGCCCAATCAGATCGACGTAAAAAGTCTCCTTCTCCAATTGCAACAAGGAGACATACAAAATAGTTTATCAAATCGTTATACAGTGATTACTGCAAACTAAGTAGAGTCGTGTTGAATAAAACCCAAATCCGTCGTGTGTTGTAGTTGTAAATTGGGAAACTAGTTTAAGTTTAATATACAATTAATATTACTAATTTAGTAAGACATCGTTTTGTAAAGATTATGTTACATATGTAGTAGATTTGAGGTAGTCTTCCGTACATAATTCCTTCAATCAAATTATCATTCATCATTTCTGCTCCGAGTTCGGAATATTTTCTGCGTAAGGTTAGTTAATTGAGATTCGAAAGGCATAGAAATATGCGTGTGAACGTTCTGATGGGATGGTTTAAAAAAAGTTTTACCTTGTTTCATGAAGGAAATATTTTATTGATATTTTTGCAGATCTATGTTTTGGACTTGCTGAAAAGTGGATCCGCGGAAATCATCAACTTAGCCAGGGACTTTTTGGATAAATCCGGTACTGAAAAGCAAAATGACACCACTGCCAACGATAAAAGTAGGCTAACCAGCTTCATACGAAGGGTCAGCTCCGTCTATTCAACATCCTTTGCCCTCTATCTCTATCAAATCCCTTACGACAAAGGTCTACAAATGGTTCTGGACGCTGCTCAAAGCTACTATGATTCTGCCTCAAGCTACTCCGATCCGGATATTGATTTGGCGAAAAACTGTTTAAATCTGATGCAGGACCTGAAGGAACATAAAATTGCTCAAATGTTTGATTTGATTGATGCTGTCAAGCTGCTCAACAAGGACTTTCGTATGGAGATTTTGCCTTTAACAGGTTTGTCGGAGTTAATTTTGCTTATCTATAATCGATATATAAAAAAGATTCGTTGGCTAAAATGGGGTGTCGTATTTTCTGTTCACAGTTCGTTTAACTCGGGATAAAATCGGATTGGTCAAGACAGCAATGAACAACGCGAGAGGGGGCTATAAAAAAATCCAGCAGCTAGTAAAACTGATGATTTTCCTTCTCCCAGACGAAATGACCTTTGGAGAAGCGGAGAGTTTAATCCTGGATATGGCCGGTATGGAATCCTTAGTTCAACAGGATTTAAAATTTTGTTCCCAGATTTGTCAAAACATAGTAGCTAAAGGTTATCATACAGGCTGGAGAATGTTTGTAGAATTAGCAAGAGACCAAAGTGAACCTTCTGTGCTGGACCACGAGTCCAAATTGGCGTCAGTCGATTATGCCCTTAATTTTTGTCCAAATGATGAGATTTTTAATCTTTTAGATACACGGAAAGAATTAACTTATTTGTACTGATATATAGAATTTGCACATATGTATTATGTATTTACAATAATTACAAGTGATGATGATAAACTGTATAATAAATTAGAAAATTCCATTTAGCCAATGGGAGTGATGCACATTATTTTCCATGCTGTTACTTTCTTCACTACTAAGGCTGTTTGTATCCCCCTCATCGAAATCCACCATTCTTAAGTTTTGCTTCAGATATCTGGCGGCGTAATCTGATCGTCTATATGGACCATAGTGTCCGCCGATACTTCCAGCAACTTTCGTCACATTGAATAGCGACATCACTTCTATGCGATCCATAAATTGCTGTGGAGTGATTCCATTTTCGGAGTAGTATCTCATTTCCTTCGTCGTTGTCTGGAGGAAACCATTATCACTGAAATAGCCGCGATGGTCACCACTCACGGTTAGGAAAACGAATGGGGCAATGGCAGTTGTGGTTAGTCTGAACGTGATCTCGTGTCCATTGGATGATCCTTGGACATTTTCGATCTAAAAATTGTTAAAAAAGATTATAGTCCGGTTTATTAAGTAATTAATTTAACTTAAGTAAGTAGTAATTTAATTCCAAATAGGCATGTTAATTTTATTTAAACTAACCTTAAGATTTGGATCCCTCAATGCTATTTTGTTATTGGGGTATTGTAAGAAAAGGAAGTTATCAGGGTATCCGGGGAAAGTTACGTACACAACACATGGATTGGCATTTCCTCCAACGTCTGCAGATTCAGCGCATCCCAATCGGACCAACTCAGAATTTGCGATTCGCAGTACTTCCGGTGATCGTAAGTGGGACTGGGGGAATCACAAGTTGCCATTAATATGAGATAATTTTAGTAGCTATAAATAGAAATATTTTGAAACGCATATAAAAGTATGTTCATACCGATTGGACAACAGTTTCCTGGTCATAAACTGGAGTCATACTGCTCAACTTAAAAATTTGCGTACGGAGAGGTCCCGAAACATTCGCGAATGGCAAATCTGAAATGAGTTCTATCGCAACATCCCCATTTGTGTCCCGATACGGGGAAGGCAAAACTGGTGAGAAGAACTTCAATGCGTAATACATTTGGAGCTTCCAACGACCATTGATTTCTGTCAGAGGGAGTCAAAAATCATTAAAAACTAAGTTCTTATTTTGCTAACGTAGCCATGAATGTAACCGCATCGTACCGATTGACGCCCACGAGCATCCTTCCCAGATATCATTCAACTGCCAATACAATGCCCCCATGTTATGACCAGTTCCATCTGGATCTAGCTTATCCTGTAACCGCCGGTAAAACTCTGTTTGAGTCTTCTGTCCCATGGACTGGCTAAGCTGTGCCATGTACAGCATGTATGGGAAGGCTTCAGGGGAGTTATAATTTTCAGGGAATGGGAAGTGCTTTCTGATCAGCTCTCTGATTTCTTCTTGCCCTCCTGGATGATGCTGTCTATGTTCCATCTGGGGAGAATCCCAAGTCCAGGTTTCAATGTCGTCGGCAACATCCGCTAGCGTTTCATAATGAGGGAAAGATTGATATCCATACTCGGATGCGTATCTCGTCCTGAGAAACATCTGCCAATCCCAATTGTCGCTCTTGTAGTTGTAGAAATGGACTAAAAGAAATAGTTTACAGTTTTAAAAATTAGAACATGCCCTATTTGAATAATCAATATATAATAATCAATAATCAATCAATAATCTATCAATCATATAGATATATTTTTATTCAACATTTCACTATTGATAGGGTCACATTAACAATTTAAAATAACTAAAGTATATAAAAAATTT